>AWWV01015473.1:0-27640 GCA_001974805.1 Corchorus capsularis | reverse complement strand
ATTTTCCTTTAATTTCCTTTTCTCCTTAAATGAGTATTGGACAATTCATATAGTTTAAATGGATATGGATATGTCAATATTGAGATTTGAATGTTTGAAGGTTGAAAGAATTGAAAATTTTGAAGTTTGAAGCAAATGTCAAAATAGTCCAAAGGGAGGCGGTACCTAGTAAAAGGGGACGGTATTTAGTAATTCCCTTTTTTTTTCTTGGCAACAATCCTTAAATCCTGTTTGGTGGAAGTGTGAATTACATTTTTATCTAACCATATTCTTCACCACGTTGATCTATGATACTATCTGCATGGTCTTTTTGTCATTTCAACTTTGATTTTTTTTGTTTTCTCATGAACTTTAAGAGGTACTTTGGTCATTTCATTTATTTTTTACCCCTTACTTTGTGTCTCACTCTCCACTCAAATAAATTTGTTTCCTTTTATTTCCCTTTAAATTGGATGGTGATTGGTGAAACCTGCACTCCTACCATCTTTTTCCTTTGAAAAAAAATACATAATCTTTTTTTCTTCCCACCATCAATTTTTTTAAAATACAAATTCCTATTTTTTACTCATCTTTGCCCCTTTCCTTCTTTCTTGAAGCTTTATTCTTCCAAAGAAGAAGAAATATATTTTGTTTTTTTTTTCTTGTTAAATCCATGGTTTTTTATGGTCTTAGTTTTGTTTTTTATGATCTTACTTATCTAGAATAACATATAAGGGTTGGGCTAACGGCCAATTATTATTGTACCATTCTATTATTTTTTTAGGATGTTGAGACAATAAAAGAGGTTTAGGTTTGTTAGTGTTGGTTAAAGACTACAATACCCTTTTAACATTTTATGTGTTTTTATTAAGAAAAAATCACACATAACTAAGAAAAATATTTTTTATATTTTTTTTGACAATAAGTAAGGTTTAGCCCAACTATTAAATGTTTTAACTTTTAAAGGGTAAATTTTAAATTTTAGAACTCATTATCATAGGGTTTTAGAAAAATAAATTCAAATATTTATCAATAAGGTTTAGCCTCAAATAACAATAATTTATTTATTTTAAGGGTTAATTCTAAAATTTAACATCAATCCTTCTAGGGTTTTAGAAAAATATTAATAATCCATTAAAAATTATTTTAGAAAATATTTTTTTAGGTTAAAAAAATAATATTTGACTATTATTAAAATTCTTTACATAAAGGGTAATTACCATACAATCTATCAGATTTACAACATGAAGATAGAAAAGAAGAAGAGAGAAGGAGGAAAAGTAAAGTTACATTTAATCCTATGGCATTTATACTAAGAGTAGTTGTTAACTAGGCTCAACTAACTACTTAACCATAACTGACTATGTGGTTACTTCACTCATCTAACTAAGCTCAATTATTTAACTAAGGATGATTAATCTTAACTAACTATACTCTAATACCCCCCCCCTCCCCCTTCAAACTGAATACAGATTATGTATTCCAAGTTTGGAAAAGGTAGTAGTGAAATTAGTAGGAGACAACCCCTTGGTAAAACAATCTGCTAGTTAAAGATAAGAAGTAACAGGAAGTAATTTGATTAAGCCTTTTTGAAGCTGAGTTCGAACCACGTGACAATCTATGTCCAAATGCTTGGTCCTCTCATGAAATACTGGATTCTTGGCAATATGAATTGCTGATAAATTGTCACAGAACAGAGGAGTAGGTGCAGTGATGTGAATATCCAAATCCTTCAAGATGTAGTGTAGCCACTGTATTTCATACACAATCGAGGCAAGTGCTCTGTATTCTGCTTCTGAGCTACTTCTGCTAACTGTTGATTGCTTCTTTGTTTTCCAAGACATTAAAGATCCTCCAAGAAAAACAAAGTACCCTGTAATAGATTTTCTAGTATCTACACAAGTACCCTAGTCTGAATCTGAATATGCAGTCAAAGTAAATGATCCCTCTGATGGAAATAACAATCCTTGCCCTATTGTTCCTTTTAAGTATCTTAAAACTCGATGAGCTACCTATAGATGAGCTGAAGTAGGTGCATCGAGAAATTGAGCAAGTTGTTGAACTGCAAAAGATATGTCTGGTCGAGTAGTAGTAAGGTACTGAAGTTTTCCTACTAGTTTTCTGTAATTAGAAATATCATCAAGAGGAGTTCCTGTACTTTTAGTAAGTCTAGTTTCTGCCAAAATCGGTGTAGGAACAGGTTTGGATTCTAAGAAATCCATATCTTTTAGCAAGTCTAAAGTGTATTTCTTTTGACAAATATTTATCCCCTGTTTAGACCTTGCCACCTCTAATCCAAGAAAGTATTTCAGTTCCCCTAAATCTTTAATGCTAAAGAGATCATGTAAATGCTGCTTAATCATGCTTATCTCAGTCATGTCATTACTAGCTATGAGATTGTCATCTACATAGACAAGTAGAGCAATAAATTTATCACCTGTTTTCTTTGTGAATAAGCTATGATCAGTCTGAGACTGCACAAATCCTTGTTGATATAATTGTTCTGTTAACTTGATGTTCCATTGTCTGCTTGCTTGCTTTAAACCATATAATGACTTTACCAATCGGCAAACCTTTGCCGAGTTCTGTAAATATCCTTCTGGTAACCTCATATAAACCTCTTCCTCTAGATCACCATGTAGGAATGCTGTATTAACATCACATTGATGAAGATACCAACCTTTTAATGTTGTGACTGCTAACAAAGTTCTTATTGTCGCCATTTTTGCAACAGGACTGAAGGTGTCTAAATAGTCAATACTCTCCTGTTGCGTATATCCTTTTGCAACCAAACGTGTTTTATATCTTTCAATCGATCCATCAGCCTTTCTTTTAACCTTGTACACCCACTTGCACCCTATAGTTTTCTTTCCAGGTGGTAAATTTACTAGTTTCCAGGTTTGAGTCTTCTCCAAAGCTGCCAACTCTTCCCTCATTGTCTGTTGCCAATTAGGATCTGTTGAAGCTTCCTTATATGTTTTAGGTTCCTTGTCATTATCTATTACTGCTGCAAATGCTTTATGTTTAGTAGAAACCTTGTCATAAGAGAAGATTGCAGGAAGTATATGTGGACTGGTTTTCTGAACTTGAGCACATTTATGTTTATCCAATTTGTAACTAGATAGGTAAGGTGGAGTAGTTTTAATTCTTATACTTCTTCTTAATTCTGGAGCTTGAGATTGTGGTGTTTAAAGATGTGAAATAGTAGGATGAAGGTCTGAAACAACTTGTTGGTCAGAAAAGGTATTATGAATTTCTTCATTTGAGTGAACAACTGTTGAAGGAACTGGAACCAATTGTGTTTGACTAACAGGAACTACATTGTTGATTTCCTCATTCCTTAAATCTAAAACTGCATCATTTTCAAAAGAAGGTAAAATAACAGAATCTACTATCTTATGCTTAGTAAACTGCATTTTGTCAGTTGAAGCATAAGTAGCAGAATATGGAAAAATATCCTCATAGAAAGTAACATCACGAGAAATAAACTCCTTTTTGGAATGTAAATCATATAATCTATATCCTTTAATTCCAGGAACAAAGCCAATGAAAATGCTTTTTTATGCTTCTGTTGTCAAACTTGTTCTTTATATTACTATGATTAGACAACCAAAGACTTTTAAGGATTTAAGATGAGGAGAATCATTAAACATTTTCTGATAAGGTGATTCATTATTAAGGACAGGTGTAGGGATTCTATTTATAAGAAAAACAACATGTAAAATACGATATCCCCAAAATTTTATAGGTAAATTAGCCTGAAATCTTAAGGATCTAGCAACATTCAAGAGATGCTGATGTTAACGCTCAACTATACTATTTTGTTGAGGAGTTTTAATGCAGGAAGTTTGATGTATAATACCTTTGGAATCATAAAAAGAAGGCATGTTGAACTCTTGACCACTATCAGTCCTGATGCACTTGACACTTGCATTAAACTGAATTTTCGCCAATTCAACAAAATTTTGCACTATAAGACGAGCTTCAGACTTGTTTTTCATAAGATAAACCCATGTAAACCTACTAAAATCATCAACAATGGTGAGAAAGTAAGTCTGTCCTTTAAATGTAGGAGCATAGTTATCTCCCCAAATGTCAATATGAATAAGATCAAAGCAATTATGACTAATAGAAGAACTAACAGGAAAAGAACTTCTTTTATGCTTAGACATATGGCATACTTCACACACAACAACAAATTTAAAAGAAGGAATCAACATCTTCAACCTAGGATTAGACAGGTGACCTAATCTATTATGCCAAAGAATTGAACTAGCATTATTACAAGCAGAAACAATATGAACATCCAAAGGAACATGATTACAAGGGGAAATATCAGTAGGGTGCTGAATAGTTTCAGAAAGAACAGAAACAGTAACATCAGAATCAACAAAAGTTGGATCAACAGTATTCATAACAGGAATAGCAGACATAGCAACATTTGAATGCTTATGAACATGTGTAATAGCAGAGTCATTGTGCATAGAAGCAATTTGTAATTTGTAAAACCCTTGTGATCTCTCAGCAACTCCAATCATCCTCCAATGATTGAGACAATGAGAAGATGTGGTGATTAAGCAACAATAAATGTCAGTTGTGAGTTTCCCTACTGAGACAAGATTAAAGGAGAATTCAGGAACAAACAAGACATTAGAAAGTATCAAGAAATTATTAAACTTCACAGTGCCAATGTGTGTGACTTGTACTTTGGTGTTATTAGGCAATCCAACATAAACATTATGAACCTTTCTATAAGAAGAAAAACAATTAATATTGCAAGTAATATGGTCAGTAGCCCCTGTGTCGATAATCCAATCTGTAGCTGCATTGTTTTTGTTAGTAAAAACATTTAAAGATATTTTAGGATCAATAACACAGTTATCAGGGTAGAAGGTAACATATGAAGTACTAACAGATGGCTGAGGAAGTGTAACAACTACATTAACATGATGAGGTTGAATCAAATGCATAAGCTGGTGATATTGGTTCTTGGTCAAGTGAAAACCCTCATTTGTGTCTGGATTTTCTGGTGTCACAGAATCCTCCACAGCTTCTACAGCATTAGCAACATGAGAAGGCATTTTTCCCTTGAAATTCTGATTATAGTTCTGTGGATACCCATGCTTTTTGTATCACTTTTCTATGGTATGTCCCTCTTTACCACAGAATGAGCATTGAGGCCTCTTGTTATTAGCAAAATTCTTCTTGAAACTGGGTACAGGACCACCCTTTGAAGCTATAGCAGCCTTAACAGCTAAAACACTAGAATATGCTTTGTTTAATGAAGGCAGAGGATCCATCATCAATATCTGTGTCTTAACACTAGAATAAAGACCTGAAAGTCCCTTAATAAAGATCATGACCTGATCATTCTCATGAAATTCACGAACCTTCTTAGCCAGAGTACAAGAACAAACAGGAACACAAGAACAGGATGTGATAGGCCTCCAAATATTAAGTTCATCCCACAAAACTTTCAATTTGGTAAAGTACTCATGAACTGTCAAAGAACCCTGATTACTAGTATAAAGCTCAGTACAAAGATCAAAAATCCTAAAAGAATTAGTCTGTGAAAACCTAGACTTCAAATCATTCCATATATCTACTGCAGATTCCAACCAAATAATCGATTGAGCAATAGAGGGAGACACAGAATGTACTAACCAAGAAATGACAAGATTATTACATCTCATCCAAGCTTGATACAAAGGATCATTAGGACCTGGAATCTTCAAAGACCCATCAACAAAATGAAGCTTATTCTTGGTAAGTAGAGCCATCTTCATAGCACGACTCCAAGAATGATAATTAGGCCCAGTAAGGACTGCAGAAACAAGCACCAATGTTGGATTCTCACTGGCATGAATGAAGTAAGGACTTGAGGGAAAATCCTCAGGTCGAGAAGATCCAGTAGTAGAAGAACCAGAAGACGCCATTGATTCAAAGAAAAAGAAAAGAAACGAATCAAAATAGCAGAAAGAAACCTGTTTGGTTTCTGAGAAAAAGAAAGAAAATCTGGGTTAAAAGCCATAAGATATCAAGAGAGTGGAAGCAAAAAGAACATATAATACCATATCAGATTTACAACATGAAGATAGAAAAGAAGAAGAGAGAAGGAGGAAAAGTAAAGTTACATTTACTCCTTTGGCATTTATACTAAGAGTAGTTGTTAATTAGGCTCAACTAACTACTTAACCATAACTAACTATGCAGTTACTTAACTCATCTAACTAACCTCAATTATTTAACTAAGGATGATTAATCTTAACTAACTATTCTCTAATACAATCATTGCTATAAAAAAATATTAAAAGTGAAAATAATATTTCTACAATCATCCAACTAATTCACTTTCGATGTCATCTCTTCTTTTGGATGGGGGTCGAAGGTGGGATTTGGAGTTAATTGAGGAATGGTTCAATGTCGAGGATGCTTTGACTATTCGGCAAACTCCACTTAGTCAATTTGGAGCTCCTGATGTGTTAATTTTGCATGAGGGTTCCCTGGGGCAACGTCTTTGAGGATATCTATCATACTTTCTTTTATTGTGTATATAGTATGAAGAGTATGGGCTGAAATAGGTAATTGGGTGTATGATAGTGCCTTGAATTTTAATGACTCGCCAATTGATTTTTGGATTGAGTTTTTCCAACAAGCACATGAAGTGCATAATTCTTTCAATGTGTGTTTGGCGGTGCTTTGGGAAATTTGGCGAAATCGAAATGGTTGTTTTCATCAAGCAGTTTGTATCCATCATGGTCAATGTTGATGCGGCTTTCCAAGCCAATAGGCCTGCTACTTTGGCAATGGTGGCTCGTGGATCAGAGAGAGTAGTCTTCATGTGTGGTGTGCCATGCTGAAGATGGACAATATGTTGTCTGCCTTTCATGCTGAATTAATGGACATTAGTGGGGGGTTATTGTAAGTGACATCCAATTAGTGAGTTTTATTCTTGTACTATATTGCCAATTAGAAGAATGGCAAACTTCGTTTCTCATATATACTACATATTATTTGAATAAACATATGGAAATTACTAAAAGATCCCCACCTCGGATTAATGAGGAGCGAGAGAACTAATTTTTTTCGTCTTTTCACACTTGATCGATTACTTAAATGCCCTAACTTTTGTTTTTTGAGGTGATTAAATAACTAGACTTTTTGGTCATTTCTCAATTGAATTTAATAGAATAGTGGAATTACTAAAAGATCCCTACCAAGGCTTGCTTTTGGAGTTAGAGAACTTATTTTTTTCGTCTTTTCCTACTTGGCAGATTACTTAAATGTCCTAACTTTTGATTCTTGAGGGGATTAAATAAGTAATCTTTTTGGTCATTTCTCAATGGACTTGAATAGAGTAGTGGACTTAATAAAAGAACTAATCTTTTTCGTCTTTATCTACTTAGCAGATAATTACTTAAATGTCCTAACTTTTGATTCCTGAGGGGATTAAATAACTAAACTTTTTGGTAATTTCTCAATTGACAAATAAGTCAAAAAGTCGCATGTCATATTCCTTTATTTCATTCTTTCCCCTTACATTTTGATAATTACAAGATTTCTTGAATCAGATTTAATTAATTGCACCCTCCCTTTGTCAATTCCACAAGTGCTGCATTTATTGACTTTGATTTTTTTTTCCCGTCGATTATTTTTGGAAAAAAATTATTTTTTGAAAAATCTGTACCTTAAAAAAAGAAATAGAACAATCCCAATAAACATGTCAAAGCACCGTCTCCATTTTAAATTTATGACGAAAATCTTTTAATATATGTATGTTGATAAATAACGATTATAAAAAAACGCCTGTAGCACCAGCGCATACCGATCAACTTGTTAATAGCTTAATTTGATTGGAAATTTCGTCAAGCAGACCAAAGACTATGACTTTGTGGGCATTGGAACCAATAACCTTTCATCCGATATTTTCTTAATTTGTTTGGAAGTTTCGTCAAGTAGACCAAAGACCATGACTTTGTGGGCATTGGAACCAATAACCTTTCATCCGATATTTTCTTAATTTGTTTGGAAGTTTCGTCAAGTAGACCAAAGACCATGACTTTGTGGGCATTATAACCAATAAATTTGCAATGGCGTTTGCTATATATGTTAATCAAGAATGCAAGAATATACATTGTTATTGAATATTTCTTATATTCAATATCGGTTTATTTCTGGCCATTCAGAAAATGAATGTTGCCAAATCTTGGCTGCTAACTTTCATGTTGATCGCCGGTACCTTACTTTCACATGATATTCATATGATAATGGCCACTAAAGGTGTTTCTGGTTCTTCCTTGGATGGAATTTTTTCCCATAACTTTCCATCTAAGTTCCATGTTTTGTCCAGCAAAATGCCAAAACCTGCCCTACCACCACCTCCGTCGCCTAAGGGTGCAACTGGACGTCAGCCTAAACCAAAGCCTCAGCCACTACCACCCTCTCCGCCGCCACCGCCACCTATTTCAACTTAATTAGATGTAGACTTTCTTTATCTTATTTCTTGCTTTTGTGTCGATGGGCGATGACCCCACCATAAGGAACTTGTAGGTGATCTTTTGCATGCTCAACATCGGTTATTATGTACAAGCAAGTGTGTTAACCTGCACTTGCTTTGTATGCATTTCCTTTTTCAATTTGCACTTGGATTTTTATCCATCAATTATATGCTCCAGCATGAAGATAAATGAATTTGTTCAATTCTTTTCTAATCTCCTTTGTAAAACAAGATTTTTACCTAGCATTTAATTTGCTTAACGTTTGAGACTCAGCTCTCATCTCTTAAGGCTCTATAATAGTATACTCTTGACAATATATGGTTGATATTCAACTATATATTCATGGGAATTGCTGGTGAAAATGAAAGTCAAAGTTTGAAAAGCGAGGGCCTTCATTCATGGGCATCTAAAAGCTTCACGCAGCAATAACAGGCCAATTATTTGTCAACTTACAACTTCGCAAAAACTAATGTTTCTGAGAGCAAACAATTTTGACACCAAGTTTTGTTTTAATTCTATATATGAATAGCTTATATTGTTTTTCTTCTGTATAGATTTCATTTTGCAAGTTTCCGGTGTAGCCGGAATCTATTTGTAACACAGAAGTATTGGTATACTGCTTTTGGATGAATAAAAACAACATTTCATCTAATAATTGACAGCAAAAGATGCAGTCGAGATAAGATAAAGAAACCAGATTTTTTTATCAACATGCAGATATTGTCTCAATCACAGTCCAATAAACATTATAAGAGAAAACTAAAAAGTACAACATCTAGAGAAGTCTTTTTCTTTTTTCAATGAACATGTCTTAAAGCTTGGTTGTTCAATTCCTTATTGCAGCTTAAAACTTTAAATTGATCCCATGTCTCAATTTATCACCATAATCATTAATAAAAGAGATATCTCCACCCATATTTAATTCAGGGCAGCTATGGCAGATGATGAGGCAGCAGTAATTCTCCTAATATCATACATCAGATTCACACTTGCTATCTGCATCTGCAAAAGTGACACAAATTTCTGGTCAGCCACAGAATTTAATCAAAGATTAAATTGCAGTCTTATGTATCTTTTTCCAGAACTGCAAATCTTCTATTTCCAATAATGATGTTAGGTCTCATATATTCAAACGGATGGATGGAAGTTAAATATATATGTATAATTTGACTATGATTGGAGCACCAAAGTAAGTTTATAAAAGAAGGTATATGATCTTATCCTTGGTGCTCAATATAATCTAATAAATTTGAGAAGTAGAACATGACTAACCTTTCATCATAAAAAGAAATTGTTCACAATCTGCTTCTGATGACTCCCAATGAGCTGAAATTTTCACTGGATTTGGCATAGAGAAGACGAACACCGCATTTTTTCACTTTGCAACGGAGCTTTTCTTCAAAGAATTCAAATGAGAGGCAAAATGCTCAATTTTGGGCCAAACATTTGTGGGGATGCTCGATTTGGAGCCAAGCGTTTCAATTTGAACAAAAAATGGCCAAACGTTTTCGGGGCTGCTCAATTCTGGGCTTTTTTGGACGGAAATTAGGAGGTGTATTACACGCACCGTTAGATAACGTTAATTGTCCACGTGGATTTTTTGGGTCCGTTGGTTTAATTTCAAAATAAATCCGGAAATTAAAACATAAATAACAATGTTTTTTTATTCTTTTATTTTTTTTATTTGCTTCTTCTTCTTGCTTTTCTTTTTTGTTTTCTTTCTTTCTTCCTCCCTCACCGACTGTCCACGACGCAACCCTATAGCCGGCGATTCTTCCTGCTTTCTTGTTGTTGCTCCATGTTCCATCAGCCGTGATTTGAGCCTTATTCATGCCTCCTTTCTTTCTCAAGCAAAACCATAAAGCAAACTATCTAAATCTAGTCCAAAAACTAATCTAAAACGCAAGCTTCAATCCTCCGATCCGGTGAAGTTAGCCGTTAGATGGGTCTCAAAATAAACTATGTTGCTTCCCTCTTTAGTTAACACCTTCTCATCGTTTGAATTTAGATAAAAATGCCCCAAACCAAAACCCCAAAATATGAACCCTAAGTCTATGTTCTTCGCTCTCCTCTGTCTTCGTTTCTCCTCCGACGACATCTCTTCTCCCAAGTCTTTCTCTCGTCCACGCCTGAGATCTCCCTGCTATTTCCCTCGCTGGTGTTCCCCTGCGCAACAGCCTGAGAAGACCCTTCCTTTGAAGCAATTAACGTGCAATACACCTCCCAATTTCCATCCAAAAAAGCCCAACATTGAGCAGCCCCTAAAATGTTTGGCCTTTTTTTGTTCAAATTGAAACGTTTGGCACCAAGTCGAGCATCCTCACAAACGTTTGACTCCAAATTGAGCATTTTGCCCAAATGAGACCTCATTGCAATTATCTTTATCGACCATATGAACCACAGACCTATAAATGTCGTTATGATACAAGATTAATAGCACATGATTGCGACGAATCTGTCTGGGCTCATCATCATGTCCAACTTGCCATTTGCAACTGATTTTATGGCAGTCACCATGTTTGGTTTTGAAGCTAACTCTGCAAATAATAGTAGGGTGCAGAGAGCCAACTATAGGGCATTGCTCAAACCCATTCCTAGATTGGCAATGATCTTCATAATCCTTGAAATCAAGCACAGTGTAGAGAGCAATGATAGAGAACTTGTAAATGTTGCTAGTGGTGGTTCAATGTTCAATAACACGTATGAGGATGCTCGTGCAATGCTAAACGGCTTAGCAAACCACATATAGTACTCTTCGATTGATACGGACAAGCTGAATGCCGAAGCTTCTGCAAGTCAAGAAGAAAAGAAAGCAACCCCTCAAACTCCACCAAGACCACCATTCATACCAGGGAATGAAGTTCCCATAGCTACAACTGGTCAAGATGCCTTTAACGCCAAAGTTATATCTCAACTTTCTAAGATGGAAGCAAGTGTGACTGAAATCATTAAGGATCACATTCAGTTGCTTAGAGAAGTTCAAGAGCTACATAAGAGAATGAATGTAGACCGAGAACATGCCATCAAGAGAGATGAAGCCAACCTAGCTAAAAGCATTTGAAGAAGTGAATAGGATCTTCAAGCTTAACAATTATCAACTTTCCTAAGGGACTCATCACCACACCCTTCACACCCAAGGGCTAGCTAGACCCCAAAAGGGGAGTCTAGCCAAAATCATTAAAGAAAGGCGCTTGTTGGGAGGCAACCCAACTCACTAACCATTAAAGTCAACACAAGTTCAACTCCAAAGTTCAACCAAAGGGTAAAAGGGAGGTTATTTCGAAACGTTCTCCTAATTTCGATTTTGAATTTTCTTATATGACATATAAAATGTTCTTATGTTTTTTGTTAGTTGATCAAACCAATATATGTTATATTTTTATGGTCATTTTCCTATGCTTTTTGTGTACTTTATGATTGATTATGTCTTATATTGGTTATATTTGTGTTCATTGGTGTTGACAAGAAGAAAAGTACAAAATCATCAATTTTGTACCTCTGTGGAACCTTTTTGGATGATTTATGGCACAAGTATTTTCCATGGATGTTTTGAATGAAGATTGGAGCTATCATGTTCGTGATTGAAAAGCTTAAAGAACCAATTTTATGCTTATCAAAGCCATAAAGTTGATTGCTAAGGGTTTTCAAGGCAAAGGAGCAAAGATATGAGTTCAAGGCAAGAAGACATGTCAAGGTATTGAGCTATGACACTGCTTATCTGGGTGATCAGGCAAACCACATGGGTCTTGAGACAAACCATGTGGGTGCCCAGGTGGAGTCGGGACACTCATTGCGTGCACAACCCAGCAGCCATCATCGACACACCCATGTCACTTCCTCTTGAAGCCTCTTCAATACTTTCCAGATTTGGCGACAGTTCGGGAAAACAGCCATAACTTTTGATCTAGAGCTTCAAATGAGGTGTATGAATATGCATTGGAAAGCTTACTCCGAGAGCTATAACTTTCGTGTTTTGGTTGAAGCCCAGATCTGACGTTATCATGGACGAAATTGCCCCTGAACATTGCGAACAAAAACTGTCTTGGGCCAGATTGCGTTTTTGATCAAATTGAGCCCATATAACCTATTTGTGTCAGCTTGAAGACATGAAAGAGAGCCCAGCACGTCCCTAGGGTTAGTTTAAGTCATCTAAAACTCTAAAATCAACCCTAAGTTGTCCACTATATATACTTATCTTTCTTAGAACCCTAGCTACAACCTACACACAATCTTTATCTCTTTTCTTCTTAGTATTTGCGATTTGGAGAGGAGGCAGCCGCCCACCTCTTTATTTTGTAAGTTTTCCAGCCTCTCATGGATTGGACAATCTATGAGTAGCTAAACTCTTATACTTTCTTTTACTTAGGTATTTTTGATCAATAAATTTATGATGAGACTTTTGTTCTTAGTAATTTGATTTTTCTGTTTGAATATGTTTATTATCCCTGTACTTCATCTTATGTGTTCATGTTTTGATGGATTTGGTGTGCAACTTATCTTGACAGGTATGAATGCTATTGTTAGATTCAATTTAACTTGAGTCAAGCTAATATTGGTCCAAGCGACAGTTGTAATTCTAGGAGTCCTAGGTTCAATGGGATTATCAAACCTTATTGAAATCTATAGGCCCAAGGTGGAAATAGATGTAGATGAGATTGGTTGTGATTTATCATGCATGTGGAAAATATAAACTTAATGCTTATTCTATGATGGGGTGGTTCCTGGAGTAAAAACAATAGAGATTAATTTTAGCGAGATGCGGATTAATTTTATTAGTATGTTGGAGTTTGCTGCTACATCAAGAGTACTCTATTCCTATACCAATTATTCAAATGGAGTTGTTTAAGATATTAAGAGGATTAATTTGTTCTAATGAAAATTGAAGCCTACGTCTCAGGATATATATTGAATTAGAATAACTTATGATGCTTAATTGATTGCAATTTAAATCAAATTCATGTTTTGTGTCTGTGATCCATGATTTCTTTGACCTCTATAATTACCTAGAGGAAATGAAGTATGTTTTTAATTAATTGTTTTTCTTAATTTATTTTCTAAGTCATTAGTTTAGTTTTATTTTAATTGCTTTATAAGTTCAATTTAGTTATTTTGAAAAACCCATAAAAGTCCCCTTTGGTAAGGTTTTCTTTAGTGTAATTTGCCTTTAAACTTGTTTCCACATTCTCTTGGGCTTCGACCCCTACCTGCCCTAGTTAATAGTTATAGGTTTGTAGGGATTTATCTTGTGGTTTGTTCAACGACCGATCATTAGTGTTTTTTATTTTAAAGGTTTCAAGAAAAGTGAAGAGAAATTTCACATAGTACTTAACCACATGACCAACATGGGCAATCACATCACCTTCAAGGTGATGCGTAAGAATGCACATACAAGAGGGACTCCAAGCCTCTTACATCGTGTTCATTCCTCATTTAAGCCACACAACCTAGCACATGAAAGCGCATGGATGAATGAAGGGCAACCATGCCGATTTCCCAAATGTCACCCAAGGAAGTTCAAAACACACCAAAGCATTTAACTTTGTAAAATAGCACCCTATTATGCTTAGGATGAGCCTAGGGACTCTCCTAAGACATGGCATAAGATTCCAAGGGCCATTTCGAGACATTCTATCTTATTGTTTTACAAATTTTTGCTATTTATTCACCGTATGGACTAATTTTGTGTTGAAACTTGTTAGGTAACATTCAAGATCGAGATTTGCTTGTCGAAATTGCAATAGATTGAGAAGAATTGCAAGTTGTTTGGATGATAATAGCTCGCCATACCAATAAGCTTTTTTTATCACTCTCTTTTATGTTCTTAATTTTTATCGCCAAACCAATAAACCAATAGCTATTGCTGATTTCTAATTGGTAAAGGCAAGGTGACCGATATTTATTAGGAACGAGTGATAAAGCTAATTGTATTATAATCTTTCTGCTGCGTATGATTATCTGAAATCTTATTTGTCGTCATTATATGATGTATGATAGGATCATATATGGTTTACTGTTGCACATATTTATATTTATGTGGGCTACGACTTTACATGGATTTAAGGGTGAGTATGTTGCAGTTAATCGCTTGGATAAGTTCAATGTTCTTTATGCCTTTCCTACTGTATGACGAAGCTTTCTGATAAGCCATAACGGATTCAAGAGAGAGATGCGATGTCGATAACGAGGTACCCGCCTTTTACACTATAGGTAAAGAACGAGGTTGGAGTGCATGACTATTAGATACAGCAACAATCTTCCAGTAACAAGTTGTGTGTTGCCGTTTGCGAAGAGTTGTAGTCTGATTTCTTGCCAAGGTGAATTATGCATGAATATGATATCTCTGGAGTTTAGGACCTATAGAACATGATAGATTTCTCACATGAATGGAAAAGATAGGAAGCATGCTTAGTTATTATTGATATTTCCTTATTGTCGATCTGCTTTCATTGCTCTCTCACTCTGCTTTCATAGAAATTTCTTTCTTTACTTTCTTATATTAGTGCTACTAAACAAGTTTACTTAGTAAGTAGTGAGTCCTTTGTGTTAATAACCTTTCTCGTGGGATACGACTCTTGCTTTCCCCATTCTACCAATTCTGAGTAGCAATCCCATTGGACGACTTTTAAGCTGTCTCCAATTTGTTACCATACAATCAAACTTGGATAGGCCGTCCTAAGTTTGATTTAACTATAGATCTATCCAATTACATCAATAGCAGCCACATAAATCAATAATTATCAAGATCATAAAATAAAACAGAGATTAGCAAACTATAAAACCAAGAACAAATATCAAATTATAAGCACACAAATCTCACCATAATTATTTGATTGAAATCACCAACGGATAAGAAGTATTAAGAATTTAGCTACTCATGGATTTTTCCAAATCCATGAGAGGCATAAGAAAACTTACAGAATTTGAAGGCCGAAATCTCCTTTGCCTTCAATTAGGGATATCGCACCTCTCTTTGCAAAGAGAGGCATCAGCACTCCCTCTAAAAACTAGAGAATACTAAAAACTAGAACTAATAAAAATAATAGATGAAGAGAAAAAAGAGATAAAATTGTGTTCTCTAGGGTTAACATAAGGTGGGTACTTATAGTGGACTAATTAGACTCCTAGTAGACTTAGGAATAGCCTAGGACGGTTAAACTCCTTAACTTGGTCTCCAAGTTGGCTTAAAAGTCTTCCTTGGGCCGAAATTAAGTGAAAATCGGATTGGAAAATTCTGGAATCGAACAGAAACTTCAAGGGCATTTTCGGCATCAAGAACGGCAGAATTGGGCTTCGGAATTCAAAACAAAGTTGTAGATCTCGGAGTCCTCTTTCCAACGCATATTCACACGCATTTTTTGGAGGTCTGAGTAAAAAGTTATAGCATTTTTACCGAGACTGCGCAGAATCCTAATTCAATTAGTACTAGTATTGCGGGAATTGGATATTTCCTGGGCTTGTGCGGCACAAATTGGGCCCGGCTGGGCTGGTTATTCTCGCATGAAAAATATTTTTAGTTCATATCTTAAGGGTCTTCTCCATAGCATGTCTTCATTCCTTCGCGATTTAAGCTTGATCCTTAGTTCTTTCTCCTTGAAATTAATCTTCAATGATCTTTTATGACTTGAAATGATCTTCAATAAATCTTCAATTACGAATTTCGAATCTCCAAATCTTCACTCAAAAATGCTTAGTCCATATTTGTGTAAAAAGTCATCAAATTAGCTCCAAAAATAGTGAAAAACAACAAGTTTCCACTTTTCTTCTCTTTAACACCTAAAAACACAAATACTTGTAAAATAGGTTAAAATCACACATAAAAAATACCCAAAAGCATAGGAAAATGATCATAAAAATAGGGTTAATTTTGGCTTGATCAAATATCTACTCAGCATGGTACTAAAAAGGTAAGGGGTTGTTTGGTATCGTCTTCGTTTTTCTGTTTTTTGTTTTTGTTTCGTTTTCGTTTTGTTTTTGTTACGCTGTCAATTTTGAAAACAAAAACATGTTTGGATATACAATTTGATTTTATGTTTTTAAATAAAAAAGTAAAAGAAAAAATGGTTAAAAAACATGTGAGTTACTGTTCATCATTCTGCTTCTGTGTTTTGGAAGTGTTTTGGAAAAACATGAAAACACAAAATTTACTTCCACTTTTTTCCAAAACACTGCTTCTGTTTACAAAATTTTTGAAAATGGAAACAGTCTGCCAAAAATGTTTTCAATGTTTTGTTTCCAAAAACAGAAAATTGGCAACAGAAAATAGAAAACAAAAACGATGCCAAACAAACTCTAAAATATTCATTACACAAAAGTGAATGCGCTTTGTTCAACACAGTACTAAAAAAAACAAATGAAGCAATAGAGATTATGGTGACTGAAAGAAGCTGCACCCCTGGTGAAAAGCCTCGAGCGAATTACGGATAGGTTCTAAGCCCTTCTGCTTTGCGCAAAGGCTAGCCCTTTTCTTCTGCAGCTTACTCCATGTTGCCTTCAACTCTTTCTTGTGTGCATCAATTGCCTTCAGCTCTTCAGTTAATTTTGCTGACTCAGCCTCTGGATCATGTTTCATACCCTCTATAACATTGTGGATCTGCTCCCGAGTACTGTGCATAAAATCAAGATTGAATTTAACTTTGACACAGTCATCATAGGCCGTAAGCATCACCTCTAAATCCTTCAAGGAGAGAGTACTAGGCGCTTTGGCCTTCAACACCAAGTCGCCAACTAAATCCAAGAAGGTGGCAATCACACCCTTCCCACACAAGAAAGATGACTCCCAAAACTTGCCTCCCATAAATTCAGCTTCCCTCAAAGGAGCCACATGTATAGGCTGTACAGGAAAGCCATGGAATCCACCTGGAGTCGCAAATTGGTCTACAAAAGAGACAAGAGGAGGGGAGGTAGCAGGACTTGCAACACCTATGCTGCACCCTGCTCCTGGGGAAGAAGAAGCAAGGCGCATACCAACATGCCGAGCATCAAGAGTGAAAGCATCGACCTTAGGCTCATCCATGTCCTATTTTTTTTAGGAAAATGAAATTACTATCAGTATTGCTTTAACTACTAGCAGCAAACAAAACATGCATGATAGAGTTATAGGTACACCAACCTGGGAATGGTGAGAAGATTGATAATCATCATCTGAGGAGTCATGCAAAGCATCATCACTCCCACTTCCACTCTCTCCTTCATCACTGCCACTTTCATGATCCTCATCATTGCCATCATTGCTGCTCTCATGCTCCTCATCTTCACTATTGATGTCCTGATTAACATCGTCATCCTCCACATGTGTAACTTCACGTGTGACCTCAGCGGCTACCTCAACAAGGGCATAGAGAAGACGAACACCGCATTTTTTCACTTTGCAACGGAGGTTTTCTTCAAAGAATTCAAATGAGACTTCATTACCGTTATCTTCATCGACCATATGATGAACCACAGACCTATAAATGTAGTTATGATACAAGAATAGCACATGATCATGACGAATATGTCTAGGTTCATCATCATTTCCAATTTTCCATTTGCAACTGAAATTATGGTATTGTTCATTGTGGTTGTCACCATGTTTGGTTTTGAAGCGGACTCTGCAAATAATAGTAGGGTGCAGAGAGCCAACTGCAGGGCATTGCTCAAACCCATTCCTAGATTGGCAATGATCTTCATAATCCTTGAAATCAACCACAATGCAGAGAGCGAAACCCGAAAACGATCTCTTGCTCCACCCTGATGGAAGCTTCACAGTTATGGAAGATCCAATCCGTTTATGATTGAACCACCCTAAAATATCGCTTCCAGGTAGACAGAAAACAGATGCTGCTCCATTGATTTTCTGCACCGTCAAAATTATCTGAATTAGGTTCATGTTTATGTAATCGCTAATCAAAGAGAGAAAGGGAGAGATATATGGGAAATAACCTTGCAATGCTGATATGCTTCCACTAATGGAGCTGCCATACGTTGAAATTTGAGTTGTGCATGAGCCACAATTTTGTTATAAGAATTCTGATCCAAGTTGAAGCAATTACTGAATATATAGGAGCATGACCCGTCTTCGTCATCCGGTTTGCAGTGAGGCTGTTGTGCAACTGACTCCAGCGATGTGCAGTTATGTGCATCTAGTATTTTCAAACCAGGTGGAAGTATCGGCACTGATCTAAGCCTCTTGCAAGAGATCAAGAGAAGTTCGGCCAGATTAGGAAGCCTTCGGATGGTAGTTGGAATTCTTGTGAACTCATTTTTGCTTAAATCCAACCTGCTCAAATTGGTCAGCTTCCCCAGATGCTCCGTAATCTCACTTATATTCGAGTCTCTTAAACACAGATTACTTACTGAGGTCAAACCTGAGAAAAGCCCCAACTTCAAATCCTTGCACCGAGAAAGAGATAATTCTTCCAAATGACCTGCGGAGGATGGCAATTGAAGGAGGGCAGTTTCATCAGCATAAAGTCTCCACAGAGATTTTATATCTGGCACATAAACCAGGTTTGGACAATTTTGAACATAAAGTAGCCTCAGAGAAGTCAAACTGCAAAGGTTGTTGGGAAGACTGGTGAGGTTTCTGCAATCATTTAACCTCAATTCCATAAGTCCAACTAGAAAGCTTAACGAAGGGGGCAACCCTTTTAAGGCTGTTCCACTCAAATCAAGTTTCCAAAGGGTTTCCATAGGCTCTAGGATTTCTGGGAAACTATCCAGCCTTGAACAGTTTGAAAAGTCAAGGTATTCAAGATGTTTCAACCGACAAAGGCTTGTTGGAATTGTCTTAAGCCTTTCGCAGCCACTCATATGTAACTTAGAAAGCTCAGAAAAAGATCCGATGGATGATGGCACTGCTAGAATGTTTGTTTGGTCCAAATATAATGACTTTATGCTCCTGGGCAAATTCTCTGGAAAGTTGGTGAGGGGACAGCCAGACAATGAAAGATATTCAAGGCATTCCAACTCCATGACTGATTTGGGGATTTCTTCTACGGATGTCCCAGAAAGATTCAACGTGGTTATATGCAGAGGCACCTCTGGAAACTTCTTGAGATTCAAGCAGCCATGAATTTCTAGTCTTTCTAGAGATGGGAAAGAACTTAGGCTTGGAAGCTCATGATGCAAGCTTGAACAGTATGAAATGTCTAACATTTCCAGATTTGGGGCCAAGGAGAGATCCGGAATTTTTCTTAAGCTCTTGCAATCCCTGAGGTTAAGCAATCTTAATTTTGGAAGATTCTAAGCAAATGAGAAGAAAGGAAAAAAAGATTAGCTTAACATTTCACCATCTCTACTAGTGCATGCATGTATATATTTATGTGTGTACCATGTTTAAATGCTATAAAGCATATTACATACCTTAACTCCATGCCAAAGTTTTTTAATATCACTGTTAGGTAGAGCGAGAGTATCAAGGTGCTCAGGATTAAAATCCAATGGTAAAGATTCGGATGGATAACCTTCCCAGTGGAGATATCTCAATGTACTTGGAAGATATTCAAGAGACTTTTCTCCTGAAATCTGCAATTTACGTGCTCTTCCTGAGTTACGAATTCTGAGAATTCTGAGATTCTGTAACCTTGAAAAGCTATTCCCAGGTAACTGCAACAAGCTACTCTGGGACATATCTAGGGATATTCCTCGGATAGAAGGGGTTCCCTGCATGCAAATCAATAGTAAAATCAGTAAAAATATATTTGCTGAAAATTTTTACTGAGAGATGAAATGGTAGTAATATATATTAATACCAGCCAGTCAGCCTTATTACTACCGTATTATTTCTTAACACGTGATCGACATCCCTGAGATTCCATAACCTACTGCGTTTTCCAGGCTCATTGGATTCTTGGCGCACAATATCCCAAGCCATTTCATGTAGCAAATCGTGCATACAAATGTTACCTTCTTTGGTAATGTTGTTCAAGAGGCACCTATCAATCAGGTTGATTACTGCACAATGCGCTTTGCCATAAAAAGAACTGTCACATAGTTTCATCACATCCTTTGCGTTCCAACCTTTGAAGAAGCACGCAATGTCAAGAAAAATATCTTTCCCTACACGATCTAGTGTATCATAACTGATCTTCAATGCATCAAGGATTTTAGAGTCCGGACTTTCCTGTAGTTTTCTCAATGCACTCTCCCAGTATTCTTTACTCTGCCCATAAAGTGCAGGACCCAAGACTTTAAGAGCCAGCGGATTTCCTCTAGCATAGCCTACAAACCTATCAGCTAGATCCGAAAAGTCATCAGAGGGAGAGTTTTGCTTAAAAGCACCAAGGCAAAAGAGTTGAAGTGACTCCTCGTAGTTCAATGCCTCCACTTCGTATATCTCATCGACTCTGTTCCTCAGGACCTGCTTATCCGTAGATGTTATAATGACTATACTTCCAGGGGCAAAAGCATCACGTCCTAGCAGTGCCAAAGTTTCCAACTGTTCTAATTCATCAACGTCATCAAGAACAAGAAGAACCTTTTTGTTGCGGATTCTATTGCTACTGAAAGCAGATCCCCAGCCGTCGGTGTGGAGGCTTTTTTCCTCCAATATCTTGGAAAGGAGCTTATCTTGTAAAGAAGCAGTTCCCCCTGGCTTTTTCAATTCATCACTAACATTTCCAAGAAAGCAGCATGCCTCAAACTGGGTTGAGACTTCGTTAGAAATAGCTTTAGCAAGTGTTGTTTTACCTATACCAGCCATTCCCCAAATTCCTAGTGTGAGGTTGTCTTGCTCTTGCCGATTAAGACATAACAGTCTTTTAATTTTCTCCACACGCGGACCTATTCCAACCAGATCTTGGTTTTTAAAATAAATGGGGTACATGCGATTCAATGTCTCCGACAGACTGGTAACAATTTTCTCAATCATTTCAGGTTCTGGCCTGTGTAATTAAGAAACATGGAACCGCAAAGAGTTATAAGTTATAACTAGTTAACGAAGGTTATCAGCACTCGCATTGTCACGTGCAAAATTATTGAATAGAGCGTTTTAAAACAAATTTATTATTTCCATTATTTTAAAAAACTTTATATAAATATATAAGAAAATTTTATTCTTTATTTTTTTCACATGAAACCTTCAGCATATATGAATTTCATGTCGAATCGTTTTCCAAAAGTCGATAATGTGCACTTTCTTTCAACCAAAAAAAATATATAATGTGCTCTTCCTTTTATTTTTTAATTCAATGTTCTTTATAAAACCATCAGTCAAAATATATGTAAAAATGTAATAATAAATAATTTCAAGGCAAATAAAATACAATGGCAGAATTTACAATGACATTTTTGTCGGCTTAAACAATATTTTCCCTCCTAAACTTTCACAATATTTATATTTTTCTCTGAAACTTTTAATTTAAAACCTTCATCTCATAAACTATTAAAATCTGGACAATTTTCTCCAGTTGTAAAAAATTGATGAAGTGGTCCAAAATTTGTTGACATGAAATTATACCATGTCAGCATTTCTTAAGGGGAAATTGTCTCAATTTTGACCGTTTAAAAAGTGAAATTTCCAGATTAAAAGTTTGTAGGGAAAATGTCCAATTTTGTAAAAGTTCATTTTTATAAAAAAAAATCCGGGAGAAAAAGGCATTATCCTCATTTTTGTCCGTAATCTATACTGATTATAATATGAGAACAAACTCAGTTTTTAAAAGATTAAAAAATTAAAAATAAAAAATACTCATTTAAAACAAAACCACCAATTGAAGGACAAATATGGTATTTAAGTTTTATTTATATCATTAAAAAAATACTCATTTTACAAAAAGATTTAACTAACTAGTGCCCCTATGTACCGTTAAGCAACAATTAATTGGATAATTTTTTTCGTATATTTACAAGGTAACCTTGTTTGAGCTGAGTTGGCCCACTTTGGGATAAAACTCTCCCAACAATGGTTTTCTCCATTCATAAAACTCGAACCCAAGACCTTGCTTAAGAGGATTCATAAAACTCGAACTCAAGACCTTGCTTAAGAGGAACAAGTGACAAACCACTTGAACCAACCACTTGTTGGTACAATTAATTGGATAATAATTACTAGCTTTTGTGTATTTTAAGGCAATGATTACAGTTTTAAATTTGTATGTATTAGTCAAAGGCTATAATACCCTTGAATACTTTTTATTTGTTTGATTTTTTAAAAAAAAAGGTTTATACATATCAACAAGATTTAGCCTAAATAATAAAATATTTTAATTTTTAAAAGGGTGAATCTTGAATTTTAAGACCCATTCTCATAGTATTTTTGAAAAAAAAAATTATTATAATAAGATTTAGCCCCAACTAAAAAAGTTTTATAATAATTTTGAATTTTTAAACCATTCTTATAGGGTTTTAGAAAAAATATATATATAAACAATTTATTAAAGTTTTTTCTTGATTTAGAAAAAAATTTAACCATCACAATTTTTACCACACACTTAGGGATAATTTTGTCATATGAAATTTTCTTAACAAAGAGTAATAATTAGTCTGACATAAAAAAAATCTTTTTTTTTGCATGTTTTTTGAAATCGGACCAGACTAGCCGTACAGACCAGCTGAATCGGATTTCCGAGGCCTATCCGGTTCGGAAGACATGTAATTTTTCGATTAGTCAACACCCGGTGTTGACCGGTTCAACCACCAGTTGACCCGAAAAACCGCACCGATTTTGGACATGTTGACTAAATTTAAAATTTAAATTTTGAAAAAAAAAAAAAAAAGTTTTTGCCTGTGGTGGGATTTGGATTTTGAACCCATAACATTGTAAAAAGGGCATGAGTTACTTAACCACTCTATCAGAATGTTTTTTGTCTTTGTCATGCAACATATAATATTTATTATATATCAAAATTCTTTTTTTTAACCTCAAGTGTCTTATTGGACCGGACCAGCGGTTGAATCGGTGTCGCTCAACACCTCTCCAGTTCAACTGTCGGTCTGGTTTCAAAAACCTTGCTTTTTTCTAATAAATGCACCGAAAAGATACTTTGGGTCCATGAGACAAAAAAAAAAAGAGAGAGAATCCTCTCCAATAATGGAGAGGTCCACTGATTTTTCAAGTCAATGCAATAGGTTTAAATGGAATTAGGCATTTGGAGAGAGAAATTGAAATAAAACAAGAAACTTAATTGCCGTTAGATTGACTTGAAAAATTCAATGGATCCTCTCCAGTGGAGAGAAGATCCTTGCTAAAAAAAAATTGTGCAAAAAAATACCATAAACTATCTTCTAATTCTGGCAGAAAAAAAAAACCTTCTAATTACTTTATTTTTGTAGTGAGTGCCATAATCATGGTTTTTGGAACCGACTTGGGGCTTGACCCGCCCAAGCCTCCGCGCGGTTCAATAGCCCTTTTGCCTTTTGGTAGATATTTACTACTTTACGTATAAATATTAACTATGTCAAACATATATCAATGTATAGTAGTAAAAATAACTTTTTTCAATGAAGTGAGAGATTATGAATTCAAATCCTACCACCTTCAAATATTTTTTAATAATTTTTAAACATAAAATCCGGTCTAACCACCCGATCGATCCTGTACGATTTCAAAAACAATGGCCATAATTCTAGTAGTAATTAATAACATCAGAATTTTTTTTTTTAAAAAAGCAATATGCCATTAAAATCTATATTAAATTATTAAAAAAAAAAAATCTTAGGCGAAACGTCATATATAATTTGCCCCATATGATTCCGTCCAGATCTTAACATGGGCGGAGCTAGCATATAGTGAACTTTTCAAAATTTTTATATATATAGCCTTATAGTTTTTACAATTTTTACAATTTGAGTGATATTCTTACTTTGATCCCACTGAATTTTATGAAAAATTGTATTTAACTCTATTGATTGCTTTTTTTTTTTTTTTTGCAAAAACATCCTTCAGATTTGCTTTTATTGTGTTTATGCTATAAATAATGCAATATAATTTCATAATATTAAACTGTTTCTAACTTTCTTCTGCGCAAAAAAAAAAAAAAAACTATTTCTAACTTTATAATTAATTTGATTTACAACTTGTTACACAAGCCCTAGTAATTAATTATCTCAAGATTATTATAATATATTTACCTTAATTACCTACTTGAATTACTTACAAATTTTTTAAAAGATTTTGAATGGCAAATAGAAAATCAATCTAGCATAACTAATGAATACAAAATAGATTTGAAAATATACGAAGAGTAGTTTTATCATTTATCCCGCCTAACGTGATATAATTCAAAATACTAACATTTTACAAGTTACAACAATAAATAATTTCCCTAAAAAAACAATAAATAATTTAAATATTTCAATTTTAAGAAATAAAATTTCTAACTAAACCTTGTGTAAGGTTAAGTGAGACTTGGATAAATAAAAATCATTTTTATTTAAAAAAGGTTTAAAAGTAATGATTATAGATTGATATATATTTCCTTATTTATTTTAAAGTTTATATTAAGAAGAAAATTATTACAACATAAATGATGAAATAACACAATTATTATATATTAACCCCACTAACTCAAATCTGTGCAGGTCTAGCTACTGCCAAAAAAAAATCTGCACATGTAGCAAAAAAAAATGAACATGACTGCCTGTCTGCCTCCCTCATCAGGATCGATCCTAGTTATTATTCCTTAATTAATCGAAAATTCTCCTTAAATCCGAAAACTGAACCCAAAAAATTCTATAAACACTAATGCTTAATAAGTTTGATAAAAGAAAACAAATCATAAGAGATGATTATCAACAGAAGATCGAGGTAGTTACCTGTCTCCCACCAAAGGCCAGCCACTCAAGTTCCCGGCTTCAGTCAAAGCGGCTCTCCATCTCTGAACCCTATCCGGTGGCCACCTCTTTTCATGCTTAGCCAAAGCTTTTCCAAAACTGCCAGTTTGCTTTCGTATATCGGATGGATCTACTGCACCGTAGAAAATAGGCACCACAATCTGATTCCTTTCCTGCTGGCATTTCATTATCGTGGAAAGTTCTTCCAAGCACCACGAGGAAGAAGCATAGTTCTCAGAAAACACGACTAGAGAAGCCCTTGATTCTTCTATAGCTTTCGACAGTGCTGGAGAAAGTTCCTCTCCCTTCTTCAACCCATCGAAATCAGTGTAAGCTCCAATCCCTCTCCGTTTCAGAGCTTTGTATAAATGGCCGGTAAAGTTGTTTCGTGTGTCTTTGCCTCTGAAACTCAGAAAAACATCATGTTTTGATCGCGAGGAAGATGAAGAAGAAGCCATAAGAAAGCAAATTAAATAGGTTCAAAGTTGTATATCTCGGAGAGCAAAACCGATGGCAATCATGGAGTCGAGAACTTCTTAGTTCTGGACCGGTTTTTTAGCCTACTCGGAGTCTTTCTTTTAACTTTTTTGCGGTCCGGGCAGCCTTATATACATACAACATTTTGACACATTCAAAATGGAAGGAAGGATACAAGGAAGAATCACATTAATATTATAATTAGCTACTCATTTTCAATATATTTATTTATTACATATAGATACTGATGATTTAAATGATTTTAATATACTCCAAATTTGTTCCTTTCTTGAGTCCATTTTTTAATTACTCCACTTAAATTACTTTCTATTTGTTAGTTTTCTTGCTACTCTATCTATCAGAGGGCAAAATGTCAACATTCTCCTGCTGCGCCTTGTGTGTAATGGGTAATAAATTGAAAGGCTTTAGAGCGGTCCGACATGCAGTGTGAGAAGAAACTTCGTCATGAACAAACTGCTTTTATTTTTTTATTTTTCCCCTAATGTGTGAACTTTGATTCTTTGAACGCGCTTTCGGTGTGGAAATAAGGAAATTAAAGACTAGAACGCCGGGCTTTTGGCAATTGACTTGACATGCTGCGTGATTTATGCGAAAGATATTGGCTATGCCTATAATGCCACTTTTTGTCTTTTTACCCTGAATATCAATTCTTACATTTTGCTTCTGAACTCTTAATTTGGAGTCCTATTAGTTCTTCTCAATTGGTAGGTGTAAAACAGACTAATGAGACTTCAAATTGTGAGTTAACAAGATAAAATGTCTAAAATTGAAATTCAAAGAAACAAAACATCCAAACCGTACAAGTTCAGCGACAAAAAGGACATTAAACTACTATAGATTAATATAGTATTTCTTTATTATAAGGTCTATTTCTGGGTTATAGAAAAGTTTAGAAAATTAATTAGGATCATATATACTACATCTACGATTGAATTAAAATAAGGACAAAGGGGAGGATAGTGCCAAAGGGGACAACCTACATGGACATTTTTAGGAATACTACTGGAATTAATTACAACTACTAACGATGGCGATGGGGCTAAAGCCCCTACATAGACATTCGACTGACCTATACAAATAAACAACTCCGATTAGGGGCATTTTTTGAAAAATGGCTAAATAGTCACATTACCTCCTGAATTTTGCAAATTTAGAACAGATTGTTTCAATGAATTTTTTAATTCTGTCACTTTTCTTTTTCAACTTGAAAAATTACGTCAATCTCCATCGGGACTAATGTTTGGTCTAAACTCGTGACATAAGAAATCCACATCAGCAATCAATGGGCCATATGCAAAAAAATCTTGCCCAATATTAAAATAAAAACAAAAACGAAAAACATAAAAATAAAAATAAAAATGAGAAAAAAAGTTTCTATCTTTCTAATCAAAATTTGAAAAAGAAAACTAATAAAAAAATGAAATGAGTTGGAAAAAAAATTCCATCTCTTGCAGGACCAGATTCACGTTCTACAAAGAAAAAAAACTGAAACACCATATTCAACCAAGAAAAAAATTGCAGCACTAGAATTCCCAATTCTCTTGAAAACTAAATCAAATTCTTTTTGATAAAAAAAAGTACCCTACTTTCTCATACATCCTTCAAATCACATCCCTCAAATCTAAACTTTACCCCCAAAAGGTCAAAAGCTTCCAACTTTTCAAACACCAAAGTGATACCAAATTAATCAAAACAAAACTCCCAAGTCTGCAATTTATGAATCACCTTATTTAGATCCAAGCAAAGAACAAATTATGTCAAAGAAACACTTTAAATTAGATCACTTAAATTAAAAGCCACCCCCCCCCCCCCGGGCCGGAAAGAAAAATATAAAAGAAAAACCCACTAATCAGTAATCAATGTTTTACCAAACAAAGAGATACCCATATGCATGAATGCATAGCTCTTTATTT
>AWWV01015472.1:0-44427 GCA_001974805.1 Corchorus capsularis | reverse complement strand
TTTAGAGCTTACTTAGATTATATTTTGAGTATTTATATTGCACTTTCTATTGCTTTTATTGATAAATTCTCACATTTTCTGTTTTTGAGCTTGTAAGTTAATTTGGAGTGATTTTAGGGAGAAAATCATAACTTTCAATCTGGAGATCCGTTTGAGGTGATTCAAGTGCCCATGGAAAGAGGATTCATGGCTCTACAACTTTCATTAAGGACTTGGAAGCTAATTTGGAGTAGAAGGACGTCAAAAAGATAAAGAAAGATGAAATTTTGCGGAAATTGATGTTGTCCGAACTGGGAGCCCGATTACTCCTCAACTGGGGGCCCGATTGAAACCTCCAGATTGCGCAAACTCATTGTCCTAACCGGATGCCCACTTGACCCCCAACCGTGCCCCCGGTTGTGCCTGACGGGAATTCTAGATATTTTTCCCAGTTTTTCGATTTTACCCCTGATTAGTCCAAATAAATTTAGGACTTTTTGTATCCCTATAAATACAGACTTTTAGGATTATTTTTACTAGCTTTTGCTCATCATAACTATTTCCTTGTTGGAGAGAAGATTTCTTTGGAGATTGAGTCTAAAATTTCTTTTCTCTTCCTCTTTTATGTTTATGTTCTTTAATAAAAATTTTGTTGTGTTTTTATTCATGATGATGAGTAGCTAATTTCTTAATTAGGGTTTAAGGTGTAGCCAATTGGGAATTATTGCTTGATTTATGAATTGAATTGTTTTTCTTTCAAGTTAGATTTATTTTCCTTGTTCTTCATAAGATTTATATGCCTGATCAACATATAGATTGTCTTAGGGATTGTGTGATGTACTGACGGGAGAAGCATAATCTGTGCACTAGGAAAATAAACAAATTAGGCTGGATCAAACATGAATCGTAGACTAATTTGATAGGTGAATAATTACTTGTTCTTAATGAATCTAGTTAATTATGTTGACATCGACAGATAGTGAATCTAATTAGTTAGGTATTCCTGTGTAGACTTGACGGAGCACATAGGTACTGAAGTGTAATTCTATTCTAGCTTGCATCAAATTAATTCATAGGTTGAATAGTAATTTCCCAATTAGGTGAAACCTGAAGCCCTAAACTTTCCAATTATTGTCTTCACATTTTATTTACTTATCTACTTTTATAGTTTAATTGCTCTTAACTTTAAATTGTCTAGATAATTTCTCAAAATTTCCTTCTTTGATAGAATTAATTACAATAGAAATAAATTGTTCTCTGTGGGTTCGACTCCTGAATTACTCTGGATTATTACTTCAACCGACTTTATGCACTTGCAGATTTAGCTCATAAAAAACAACCCATTCTCTACCGCAATCTCTGATGGAGACAAGCTTCCCTAGAGAACCTTCTCCTACTTTGATTCCGAGAGAGAACTCCAACCACAAAAAAGATAAAGAAAAAAAGAAGAGAAAAATAAGGGAGATGAAGAAGAAAAAAGATCAAAGGAATGGAGGTTTCCATGGTGGTGGTAAAGGGGAGATTGGAGGAGATGAAGAAGAAAATGAAAGAAAAAGAAAAAGAAAGAGACATGGTTTTTTTCTTTCATTTTAGTTGAGATCTTTTTTTGCGTATTGGCCCACTTATCGTTGATGTGGAAAATCCATGTCAGCATTTAACAAGGCTTAGATGGAACGTTAGTTACGTGATGGAGAAATTATTAGGTGGGACGGACTCAGCACGTCATCAATCAGAGCAACCATTAAAATATGTCACGTCAACAATATTTTTTTAAACCATATCCCAATAATATCTTCAATTTGGGGACTTACCCTATGAGTCCGTTTGTTTTGTGTGAATTTAATCACTTTCTATAGAAAGTATAGAGTGAGAAACAACTTTAGCATGTTTGGTTAAATTTTCTAGAGAAAATTTAGGGTCACTAACCCAATTACTTTATTTCCAAATACTTTCTCACGTTTTTTATGAAGGATAAAACACTTTCTTAAGAATTTAATTTAGATTTTAGAGAGTTAAACAAACGTTCTAAAGTACTTTATTGAGATAAAATTTTCTAGTCCTACACTTTCTATAGAAAGACTTTCTATTTTTTATTTTCTAGAGAAACTTCCAAACGGCCTCTATATGTATTGTTTAATTTAAAAGGGGGCTAAACCTTGGACTAAAATTGTGCCTAAATTATAGGAGTTGACTTGACATGACACAATTTTATTGGTTAGTCTCATGGCTGACTTGGTACGACGGTCCTATCTAATAATTTCTCCACTTAATGGCACCTTGTACAAATAAAATTTTAAAACTCTTCTTTTATTAATTTATATATTAATTAATTATTTTTTATTTTCTGACAAATACACGTGTCATATGATTGGACGCCACATAATCACTTAACGGCGCGTGTTGTTCAAACATTGAGTCCCGTTTAATTTTATCCTTAATTGATCGGATTAGGCAACATTATATCTTGAATTAATTTTTTTAACGTTATATCCTTAATTGTGCTTTGTGGCAAACCTAATATCCTGAATTGATTATTTAGCCAAAAGGAAATGGGGAAAATTTCAAAAAGGTGGTATACCAGAAATTTTTATTAGTTGGTACTATACAAAACAATAATGACTAGGAAGGAAATGATATTTTACAAAATTTGTAAAAAGGATATTGTATTTACATATTTACCTTTACCCAAAATAGGAGGAAAACTACACATTGACCTTTCCAATTCCTCCATCTCTAATGCAATTGTTTCCTATAAAGAATTCCTCAAGACCGGTGTTTGCCTACAACCTGTTGGGATATATGTTACTCCAAGATTTGTTAAAAAAAAAAAGTTAAATAGATGAGAGAAAAGAAACTGAAGAATTCAGACTTTGAGAAGTTTTATAAAATTCCAACATTAGTTTGTGTTTTTGTTTTCAAGGGTTCTGGTTAGGGCTGCAAATGAACATGATTTTCGATGAACGGCTCGTGAACAAGTTCGGTTAAATCTCGTTTATATTCGTTTATTTTGAAAATAAACGAGTCTGAACAAAATTTTAGAGTTCGTTTAATAAACGAGCCGAGCTTGAACAATGAATGTTCAGTTCATTTATGTTTGTGAACATGTTCGATAAATGTTCATTTATTAGCTCGTTTATTATTCGTTTAAATACTCGTTTAAAGTTCGTTTATGGTTCGTTAAGATTAAAAAATATATTATTACATCCATTTAAAATCATTTATTTGTTTGTTTGTTTAGTTATGCTTTGTTTATTGTTTACCTAAGTTGTTCATAAACAACTTTTATTTTATTGATAAATTAATATATGTTAGTGAATGTGTTCAATTAGTGTTCATGAACCCTTTTGTTCATTGTTCACGAACAAGAACATTTAATCGAGCCGAACATAAACGAACATGAACATTGCATTTTATAAACGAGTCGAACTCGAACGAGCCTCATAAAATTTAAATGAACACGAGCCAAGCTTGAACAAGGCAAAATATTCGCGAACATGATTGGGTTCGTGTTCAAACTCGTTCGAGCTCGACTCGTTTGCAACCCTAGTTCTGGTAAAAGGCATGGCTTTGGTCATGGAGGTGGAGGCTATAATGTCGGCGCTGCCCATCTCGATCAGGTTTTGCTTGAAGAGAAAAAAACCTTTCATTTGTTCTTTTCAAAATATAGTATTCGAAATCTTAGAACTAAATCTATTGTCGTTGTTCCACTAGTCTTTTGTAGCCTCAGTGTCACGATCCACACCGACTTGTGAGGTATTATCCACTTTGACCCATTGGATTCGGCCCAATGGGTCTTATGGTTTTGTCCACAAAAGGCGTCTCACAAGTTCAAGTGGTGTGAACACTTATATCTCAAGACCATCTCTAGTACACAACCGATGCGAAATTCATAGCTCATCCCTACAAAGGGATGACCGTGACATCCTCCACCATTTCAAAAAGAGTCCACTATCCTCAGCGGCACATCGATAGTACCCCTAGAGTCGGCTCTGATACCAAATGTCACGGTTCACACCAACTTGTGAGGTATTGTCCGCTTTAACCCATTGAATCTGGCCTAATGGGCCTTACGGTTTTGTCCACCAAATGGTGCCTCACAGGTTCAATTGGTGTGAACACTTATATCCCAAGACCAACTCTAGTACACGTAACACAATCAATGTGGGATTCATGGCTCACCTCTACAAAGGGATGACCGTAACACTCAGTCAGTACGATGTTGAGCTTGTTATGAGATTTACAATTTTGTATTTTATATTTGTTTAACTTTTGCGTTTATGGAAATGAAACACTGGTCATTTTGTTACTCATATTATTGCCTAATCAAATCACATTCTTGCAACAAAAAAAAAAAGGAAAGAAGAGAGAGAAAATTAGGTTTTGATTAATTAATTAAAACTAGAGAGAGAAAGATGATTTGTAGGGTAGAAATTAAAAATTTAAATTTAAAATAGGGGTAAAAATAGCAATACAATATCCCTTTTTAATAATTTTATAACTTTTTATTACCTTTCTAGTAAGTATCTTACCTACAAGTAATGGAATATACATGTGCTCTCCTTGCACGACACGTGGCAATCATTTGGGGTTTTTACAAGTTTAATTTCAGATATGGGTCCCATATGAGCAATTAAAACGATTTTTAGTATTTGCTTAATTTAATTTATAGAGTAACAGATTAATTATTATATATATATATATATATTGAGAAAATCAGAAAATTAAGTCATTCATCCCCCTTTTCTCCGCTATTCAATGCCAAGATAATATCAGAAATTAATTAGTGAGAAGGAAGACTTTTTTCTGCAAAAAACGTTTCTTCTTCCAATCTTCTTCCTTTAAATCATAATTCTCATCTATTGTTAGAAAGACAAAATGAGAGGGGTGGGTGAAAGAGGCAGATGGCTGCTCCAACAACCACCGCCAATCTCATCTCATCCAACCCAGCATCTTTCTCTGCCAAATCTAAGCCCCTTTTGTGATCCTTTTCTATGTTATTTCTTTCACCAGCATCTTGACCTCTCCTTTCTTGCATTGCCCACTCCGCCAATCAACTGACGTCACAAGAAACTCCATCGTCTGCCTCCTCCAACTCTGCCGCCACCTGCTCCGCCCATCGTTCCTCTGCAGATACTGTTCAAAAGGAGGAAGAACAATCCATGTATCATTGGCAATCTTGGCGTTGGTAAGACTGTCATAGTGGAAGGTTTGGCTCAAAATATCATAAAATAAATGGTTCCATCAAAACTTAAAGGGAAGAAGGTTGGTATTTGGTAATTTGACTTACTAATACCATGAAATTTAATTTAATTGCCCGGTTTCTTTGATTAATTTATGTAATATAATAATTGGATTCAGATATTTGCTATGGACATGGGTCGTCTAATTGCCGGAGCATCAAATCGAGGAGAATTTGAGGAAAGATTAACCGACGTTATTGATGAAGTTAAACAAAGTGAAGGTTTTGTGATTCTCTTCATTGATGAATTTATACAAAAGCATGTTTAGCAATAAATTTTATTTAAAAATTCTTCGTTATAAACACGCAGGAAAGTTCCAACTGCCCAATGAAATTGAAAGGTGCTTTTCTTGATTTAAATCAATTTAAACAATAGATTTATGCTTTGATCAGTTCGAAGACAGATTAGCAGAACTTCCTCTATTCTTAAATAGATGTTAATTCTATATATATTCGTTTGTTTGGTCCCTTGCGATAGATGCAGTGAATATGAGATGGATGCCCTTTAAATTTTGAATTTTGAAGTAATTTCTTTTTTATTTAAAAAAAATCAAGAGGCATTTTTTTTGGCAGAAATTTATATTCAAATTTCCAAGCAATTGAAGGTAAGTTACATTTTCTACATTGCTTCATTAATTCTTTGATGATGGGATTTGATTATTCTATTATGTTTTGTCAGTTTGTGTGTTTTTCTTGGTGAATTCATTATAAGGGTTGTTAAAGCTTTATTTTGTTCACTCTTTGTTAAAGCATAGCAGAACCTCCCCTGTTCTTAAATTGATGTTAATCAAAGATTTCTGATTCTTGGTTTTTATTTGACTGCAGATTACAATTTAAATTTAGCAGTTAACAGAAACCTGAAACCATGAAACCTTAATTACAACTTACTTCAACTTACTTGAGTTTTTTTTATTTAAATATAAGATGACCCAAATCTATTTTCTTTTGGTTCAGGTTAGTGTAAATTACTGATGTAAACCGACTTAATATTTGTATATATGTTATATTGATTATATATTGTTTAGTTTATTCTGCTTTTGTTTATATAATTAGCTTTCCCACCTTCAAAGCATACCTGCTTGACTCAAGGAAAAAGTTCACATTAAAAAAAAGGTCAGACATTTGAAGAACTCAATGCATTTAATGTTTTGCTGTAACAAAAATTTGCAGTTATTTTAATATTGTTTAACCCCCCCCCCCCCAACATATATAGAAATTTTGTTTGTTGGGTTGAATTCTAATTTCAGATAAATAGAACAGGATCAGGTATGATTATATTCCTTTCATTGCTCATAATTACATAGATTTAAGAAATTGAAACATATTATTGTAGAATGAGATAGCCAAAGGAAAAACTATAGATAAGATTTCTTTCATTACTGTTTCATTTCTTTTGATGTTAACATGATTCTCCAGGAGCCCTAGCAAACGTTAGGGAAAAAGGTGGGGTTTGTTGGGAAAAATGTTTAGGGAAACATATGTCCTTCTCCAAGTTTGTCTTGGCATTTAAATTAGTTCGCATTTAAAGTACATTTCATTGGTATGCAAATCTCTTAATTGTCTAATTGAGGAGTGTCCAGGTTGTCATTTCCCTCCCCTTTTTTTTATTACAACATGTTTTTTATTAAAATTTTGCTGCAGTTGTTAAGTTCCATAATTTCCTGCTCAAAATCATGTCTATTGAGGTTATTTTCAATATTGCTTAAAAATGCTGAAATGACAATAACATGATGATTAGTAAATTTTGTATGTACTAACTGCATAGATAACAAATGATAATTATAGTTTTGGGAACCATTGCTCGAACTTGAAAATTCGGGCGAAGGTTCTTTGGAAATTAAATGGTTGTCCAAATTCGATCAAAAGTTCACCGCTAATAAGATCTGCAAATTAAAGGTTGGTTCTTTCTTCAAAACTTTTCAAATTTATCATCATAGATTGAAAGAATGGAGAGACCACATAAGCTTTGTTGAATTGGTGATCCATGATTTTTTTTTTCAGGTTTTGATTATCAGGGAAAGTTTTGATTTGTGGCTATCGTTGATTACACCTTGAAAGAAAAACAAGGTATATTGCTTTTATAACTGATTTCTTGGTCCTTTAAAGTTTAGTGACTTGATTAATTGTTTAGATTTGATGATTATATTTCTGATTGAGAGATGGATTTATATCTTCTTTGTTGCATCATATTATCCCTCCTTATGGTACCAATCATAACTTTATGTAGCTATTGTTTCTTGCAAGGAATTGTGACTTTATTTACTCTTTTACATACTCTTAAAAAGGCATCAACTATGTATATTTTGTGAAGGTGTTGAAACTTAATCTTTATATTGTAGAGCAAGAAATTTCGGCCAATCAGAAATTTTCTACAAATTTATTTTGAGAATTTATCCTTAAATTTATTGGATATTTTCTAAAGTAAAAATGGTAGATAAATATGACACATGGTCTAACCAATTAAATTTCAATGTTTAATGGTTTGACCAATCAAAATTAAGTTGTGAGTCATCACCTTTTATCTCTAATTAAATTGAGATAATTGGTAAATAAATTGCATCATCTGGCCAATCAATCTCAAGGTTTCAAGCATTAACCAATCAGAATTCACTGTTGTGTCATCTTATTTATCTCTAATTAAAATGAATTATTTAGAGATAAATAACAAGGAGAAATTAAGTTATCTTGAAACTCCCCATCCCCCACTATAAATACCAAGCTCCAAAGTCATTTTCAACACACAATTCAGAAAGCAGAAAAGCTCTGAAGAAGAAAAGCTCTGAAATATTTCAGATGTTCTTATTCTGATCTTTACCAAAGCTTAAGAAGACCCAGTTATTGGGAAATTATTGAAAGAAGATCCACGTATGTGGAGGATTATTTTTCTTTCAAAGAAGATCCAAGGAAAATTATCAAAGATTTGCAAAAGCTCGCTTTCAAGAATTTATTTTTTTATCTTCATCAACAAATCTGAAGAAGATTAATTTTGTTTGTTCAAGATCAAGTCGCCAAGACCCTTGAATCAATTTATCATCAATTCGAGATCAAGTCATCAAAGACCCTCGAATCAAATCAAATTCCCAAGTCATCAATTCAAGATCAAGTCGTCAAGACCCTTGAATTAAATTATCAAATTCAAGACCAAGTCATTCGACCCTTGAATCAAATCAAATCAAGTTCTCAAATTATCATCAAGTTCAAGATCAAGTCATTCGACCCTTGAAGCAAATCTTGAAGCATAAGGAAAAGAATCAGAGGATAATTTCTTATTATTATAATTTCCAAAGATTGTACCTACATTCATCGATCAATAAAATTATCATTTGGCTCCAATCTTTCTTGTCTTATTTTTAGACTTTGAAATTTTGTGTGTTACATATATTTTAGCATCAGTTTAGGGTCATCAACCAATTCAACAAAACATTTATTGATATGATTTTTGTTACCAAATTTGATACTCAATGAATTTATAAACTGATTTGTCTTGAACTTTCTTTTTTCAGTTAGCTTTCTTTTACAGATGTTTTTATTTTCCGTCAGCTGGAAACACCAAATTTCAATTAGTCAATGAGGTTGCCAATTGCAAGAATTTGGGATGTCATATTTGTCAAATATTTTTGTCAGAATTATTTGTTTGAATTAGCCAATGCATACATCTTTTCATACTTCCACTTTGATAGTAATGATAAGATGTTGGGTTGGTTAATTCAAATAATATGACTCCTCTTATTTCTGTTTGCATGTTCTGAGGCAAATCAGGGAGTTAATTCAGATTAATTTGTTAAAAGTTTAAGACAAGCATAATTGTTCATAGGTGAGGTGTTCTTACCAAAGAAATGATTTGATGTTATGTTATCTTCCAAGTTTCAAGTTCTGATTGAGATTTAAAACATTGAATCAGGTACAACAAGAGGATCAGATGAACATGATAAGAGACATAATTTCTGAAAATAGGGATGAAGAATTTGGACAGCCTGTGCAACTCATTCCAATACAATATTACAATATTACTAGAAAACAAATGATAAAGTTGCTATATTTCAATATTGTAAATAGTTTTTATATTCGCAATTGATGTTTAATATTAATATGTTGATATTATTTTTGTTACCAAATTTGATACTCCCTCTGTCTCCATTTGATGTCCACTTTTAGTCAACAAACACTAAAGTTTGACCACTATTTATAAAAAATATATAAAGCAAAATAATTTTTAAAAATTACACTTATAAACTTTGAATTACAACCTTTTCAGCACATATTTTTTTAAAATTAAATTTTACATTTTTTTATAAACAATGGTCAAAGTTTAGTATTTGTTGACCAAGAGTGGACATCTAATTAGGGACTGAGGGAATACTTAATGAGAATTTATAAATTGATTTAATTTATAAACTGTTTTTCTTTCATTGTTTCCATAAAATCAATTACAACATTTTTTTCAATTAACATGTATTTAAAAGAAAAATTACATAACTTTCATTTATATCTAAAAAAACAATGAAATGTATGAAAAGAAAAATTCATTGCCGACAACAACACTACAAATTTAATCAAAAACTCAAACAAAAATGAAAAACATCAAAATAACAGAGAATTCAAACATAACATATAACATTCTTAAAAAAAAGAAAAAAAAACTCCGCCTAGTTACTAATATTAGACCACCTCTTTTTTTTTCTTTTTTTTTTGGTACCGAGACCACCCTTATTTGAAATTTTACTAAAGAAATATCAAGTTATCTTCTTGGTCAGCCAAGCTTCCCCTATCCACAGGCCCAAACCTAGTTAAGACCCGTGCTTTATGATCCAAATCGAAACATTATGTAGGCTGAAATTTCAACATTATGTTAACCCATGATTTTAAAATCCTTATGCTTTTGGGTGCTCTCATTTTCTGGCCAAATCTTGGGCCACGTTCATTAAGCCTACGTTTGCGATGATCTCCATTTCTCTTTTGCAGAGAAGGCCCCAAAAATTTCTAGAATTACAAAAACAAGCTCCCCTCTCTCGTTGCTGGAACCTGGAAGCAAAACCAAGCTCCAAAAACAAATATTTATAGAACCAGACAAGGTTTAAGGAGGGTTTAAGGCGGCTACTACTTCCTCTTCTCTATGAATCCTATTCCTTCTTCCCTTATTAAATTCTCAAACCCATTTTCTTTTTTCTCAAAAAACCTTCCCAAAAATCTCACTTCTTTTTCAATTTCACCATTTTTTTGTTAATTTGATGTCCGTCATCAAAACTCCATTAATTTCTTCTAATCTTTTAGACAAACTCGATCACTTTACTCCCTTTGATAGCAAAAACCCCACATTATTTTACCAAAACCCTCCAAATATTTCCAAAGGTATGTGGAGAAGTATAGCTAAACAAGCTATTTCAAGAAGAGCCCATACATTTCAATGCTTTCCTATAACTTATAGCTTTCCGGGTGTTTTTAAGGATTCATTTTTCTATGAAAAATCAAAGTTTTGGGTTTTGAGGTGTGGGTCTTTTTGCTCAAACTCAGGATTTCTTGATATGGATGGTAGAAGAATTGGTGAGGTTTTACCTAAGAAGGAGTATATAAGGAAGCCGAGTTTTGGGGTTTTGAGGAAGCCAAGTGAGATTGGGTTCAGTGGATTGTGCCCAAGAGGGTATGTGAGTGTGGCAGAGGCAGTGTCTTCAACTGATGTGGAAGAGGATGTATCTATGGTTGAAGAAATTAAAGAATTGCTGAAAGAAATGAGGAAAGAACAGAAGAAAGAGGTCAGCATGAAGAGTAGAAGGTGCCGAGAAATAGAGAGAGGAATGGGGAATAACAAGTATCGAATGTTGAAAAGAAGGCAAGTGAAGATTGAAACTGAGGCATGGGAACAAGCTGCAAAAGAGTACAAGGAGCTTTTGATGGACATGTGTGAGCATAAATTGGCTCCCAATTTGCCTTATATGAAGTCTTTGTTTCTTGGTTGGTTTGAGCCTTTGCGTGATGCTATCATTAAGGAGCAAGAGTTGTATAGGTCAGGGAAACTTAGAGCAAATTATGCTGCTCACTTGGATCAGTTGCCAGCTGAAATGACGGCAGTTATCACAATGCATAAGTTGGTGGGGTTGCTGATGAGTGGAGAACATGGCTGTACTCGGGTTGTGCAGGCTGCTTGTGTGATAGGTGATGCCATTGAGCAGGAGGTGGGTGAGAGATTCAATGCCAATTTTATCTTTGTTTATTGTAGGATTTTATACTGTGGTTCCTTTTCTGAGATTTAAATTGTTATTTTTGTTGGTTCAGATGATCTAAATTTGATAGTTTCGTGTGTGACTGATTTGAGTGGGATAATGTTTCAGGGCATGCTTAGGTGAACTAATTTATGTGTTATATTTAGCTGAGAGATGCTGATGTTAGAACGTAAGCACATATAGACAAAGACTTATTAGAGGCTAAAAAGAATCTGAAATATTTAAATGCATCATAATCATTTACAATGAAAAGCCTCAAGCTTAAACTAGAATGCTGGCCAGATTTGATATTGCTCAAGTGGTGATCCAATGATGTTTTCCTAAGATACTCGAATATGATGTTATCTCAGGCCATAGATTATTATAATCTATATTATTTTTTCCAAATGAAAAAGGGCACTGATATTATATTTGTTTATATCTTTGTTTAAGATGAGGATGCTGAACTCTTTATGTCTTGGCATGATTTCTGATGTTGGTTATTTTAGATTTGAAGTCAATGCATGGCCTCATCTAACATATGTTGACAATTTGTTTTGAAAATTAAGATCACCCAAGTTCTTGGGGTATTTGACATTTTATAAATCTGAAAATGGAAGTATATAAATGGTTCATTTTTATTCTAAAAAAAAAAAACTTTTGTTTTTATTTAATAACGTGATAACAATATGAGACACAGTTAAGTCATATTTCCGTATTTCTTTTTCCAAATTGGCAATTTTGTACTCTTACATTATTCATGCTATCTCTATAAGGTGGCTTTCAGTATTTGCACCTTTGTCTATATTGGACATGACAGCATTTGTTCTTTCCTTTTTCCCATTCTACTTAAATTATATGCATGCATAATTTGTAGTGCAAGGTTTCTGGGACTTGGACCCCCCTGCCCACGTGTCTTTGGCTTTTTTTTCCTTGACTTTTCGAATACTCAATGATGCAGTATTTCTTAGACATGCATGCTTTCTTTAAATTTGATCGCTAATTTAATAGCATTTATGTCATGATAGGTTAGGATACACAAATTCTTGGAAAAAACAAAGAAAAAAAGGGTTGATGAAAAGAATGAAGATGAACAGGATGGTTCAAGTATGGAACAAGAGAAGTTAAGGAAAAAGGTGATTGATTTGATAAAGAGACAAAAGCTTCCAGCAGTGAGGCAGATAGTGAAGGAGCAAGATGACACGAAACCCTGGGGCCAGGATGCTCAGGCTAAGGTTCATCTAATTTTATGTAATATCAGATATAGCCTCAATGCTCATTGACATGAATTTGTAAATTCTGATCCATGATCCTATTGTCTTAGGTTGGAAGCCATCTTATTGAGTTATTATTGCAAACCGCTTATATACAGCCTCCAGCAGATCAATTAGATGATTGTCCCCCAGATATTCGGCCTGCATTTATACATTCTTTTAGAACCGTAGTAAAAGAAAACAAGTAAGTACTAGTTTCTCTATCTTTTGATAGGCTAATACCCTCCCTCTATGATAATGTCAGATTGTTGGTACAATCACCCTTTTTTTTGGGCCAATTTGGTACAATTACTTCAAATTGCTGTTTTTGGGTATTGCTTTCTGCAGGAAATCTGGCAGAAGATATGGTGTTATTGAGTGTGACCCACAAGTTCGCCAAGGCCTGGAAAGAAGTGTAAGAATTTGTTATTATCCTTATTTGGAAGGGACTTGTATTTCATTATTCGTTTGTTATTAAACTTGCATGAAAGCTGGTAGATCCATGTAAAGTTTCTATAGAGGATGATTTGTAAACTAGCATCATCTCGAGTTTAAGATTTCGGTGACAGTTAATTGCTCTCTAATCTTCTTTGTCCTATTCTCAAATGTCTCACATAAGTAAACATAAAAATTATAACTTGATTATTCTTTGCACAGGCAAAGCATGTTGTGATTCCTTATATGCCAATGTTGGTGCCCCCAGTCAAGTGGACAGGGTAATGTTATTCTCAGTCTCTTATCAAGATTATAGTTTGCTTTTCCTGTAGTTTGAAACTTGGACAATATACATTATAACTAGTCTTTAAGCTCCAAAAAGAAACAGAAGATATCTTCATTTAGATTGGCTAACGTTTCGTAAGGCTGCCTCTCAGTTTTTTGGTCATGTAGAGCCTTGTTGCCCAAATTGAAGCCTTGTTTTTGCATTTGGAATTGTTATAATTATTCACAAATGATGGTTTTTAATAGGTGGTCAAATTAAAATGGATGAAATGCTGCCTGTTACAGACCAGTAGTAAACCACTAATCAAGATTACTACAGGCTTAGGATGTGGCGAACTAAGAGGATCACATCTGGCAATTCATGGCAAGGGTGTTGACTCTGGCGATGGACTATAAATTCAGTGTTTTCTATTTAAAGTAGAACATATGAAGGATATGATAACAATTTTGAAGGATGAACTCGATAATTTTTGAAGAAGACTGCATGTTATATGACATTTAACTAGATAATGAATGGGCAAGTATAGTGTTTTGAGAAACCTCGGATGTCTTTGTACTTTTTAATCAGTTTGCAAAGTTTTCAATTATCTGGTAAGGTTAATATATTGTATACCATGTAGGTAATTGCTATCTCTGTGTCCTTTGCAGTTATGACAGAGGGGCATACTTTTTCCTGCCTTCGTATATTATGCGCACACATGGTGCTAAACAGCAACGTGAAGCCTTGAAGAGGACTCCTGCAAACCAGCTACAACCAGTCTTTGAGGTTAAAATTTTCTTTAATTGCTATTTTTTTCTTTAAACTTTCCAAGTTTATATTGTTTGATCTAAACCCTGATGATATTCATCCATGGGAAGTCAGTAATTAACTCCTGCCTCTCCTTTGGGTCTTCTATATTTAGATTTTATTTGATTAGCCTTTGATTTTGCAAGAATCTGATAGTTTGTGGAAACAACCTGCTAGGCTCTAGATACACTGGGATATACAAAATGGAGGGTAAATAAGCGGGTTCTTAACATTGTGGATAGAATATGGAGTAGTGGAGGCCGTCTTGCAGACCTCGTGGACCGTGATGATGTGAGTTACTATATCTCTGGTCTCTATTTTTTACCTCTTCCTTGAACCTTTTTATACATTATCTTTTGTTCTTCGTATTATATGATTGTTAAGGAAAATGATTGAATTCAGCTTGGTTCTATTTCTGTTCTTTTTTTATTTATTTATTTATTTATTCTTTTGGTTCCTTGACAACAAGCACAAAATGTTATCATCAAACTTGCAGGTTCCCTTGCCAGAGAAGCCAGATAGTGACGATGAAGCACTGCTGAGAAAATGGAAGTGGAAAGTCAAATCTGTCAAAAAGGAAAACAGAGAGAGGCATTCACAGCGTTGTGACATAGAGCTTAAACTTACTGTAAGATCTATTAACTTCATATACAGCTAGTATATTAGTATTTGTACAACCTGACTTATTCCGAATTTATAAATCTGGTGCAGGTAGCTCGGAAAATGAAAGATGAAGAAGGTTTTTTTTACCCTCACAATCTTGATTTTCGAGGGCGTGCATATCCCATGCACCCATATTTGAATCATCTAGGTTCAGACCTTTGTCGAGGTATACTGGAGTTTGCAGAGGGTCGCCCTCTTGGAAAGTCCGGCTTGCGCTGGCTGAAAATTCATCTCGCAAATCTGTATGCTGGTGGAGTGGATAAATTGTCTCATGAAGGTCGGTTGGCTTTCACTGAGAATCATCTGGATGATATATTTGACTCTGCAGACAGACCACTTGAAGGAAAGAGCTGGTGGTTAAAAGCAGAAGATCCATTCCAGTGCTTAGCTGTGTGCATTGATCTCACTGAAGCTTTGAGAAGCTCCTCCCCTGAGACTTTTGTTTCTCATATACCTGTGCATCAGGTACTTTCTTTTGTTGGCCCCAGATTGCTCCTATACTTTCCCCAAATGATAAGCAGACAATGATGATGATCTCTTATTAGCTGCACTAATTAATATATTTAATAGCTCATCTGTAGCTTGTTAGGATGTCTATATGCATACCATATAGACCTATATACATATTAAACAAATAATTAAGCTACATGATTAAATATCAAAAAGTTTAATTGTACGCATAGAGATGTGTCTGTGTTTTTCATTATTTTGCAGGATTTCCATGTGTAAATTTTGGGGCCTTTTTTTTTTCCTCTGGGCTATCTAGTGACTAGATAAAGTTTTTTCAGTTTGATTCCTATAATCATCAAATACTAACTTCAAATAAGTAATATTTTCGGTTTCGGTTTTTATTCTATAAATTTCATATCAAACCTTTTTTCTCGTGTATATTGACAATTCCTCTTTTCTCGCATCTTTCAGCTTCTGCATGCTCTTTAAGCCCATATGCTGATTCTCTGCCTCTCTTTTTCTTTTCCTTTCCTCTTAGGATGGTTCCTGCAATGGTTTACAACACTATGCTGCACTTGGAAGAGACAAGGTATATAGTTCTTCAATCATAAGTTATTACCTTTCGTTTCTGCTTGTAATTTTTCTTATGAAAATTTAACTTCCAGTTGGGAGCAGCTGCAGTCAATCTGGTTAAAGGTGACAAACCGGCAGATGTTTACTCTAAAATAGCTGCTAGGTATGCTACTTATCTCTTGGTTCAAGGAAACCTCTTAACAATTGATCCTATCCTCTGATTTTGAGATGACACTATCTAAGTGAGCTTTTCAATCTATTCTCTTGTTGACTTGTGCTTCCTACCCTCTTAAGAAATGAAGGGACAAACTAGAGTTGTCCAGTGGTGCCATTTAAAAGAAAATCAATTGAAAAGATAGTTCCTATCCAGCTTTTATTTATGACTTTGAGATGGATTATAACACAAAAGTAAAATATCTCATAGTTGGAATGTAGAGCTTTCCTGTTAGATTTCAGTTTTATTGAACTTGGAGGATTCTTACCGCTGCATTCATAGCTATTGAAATGAAGAAGTCTTGCCAAAAAGGTTAGCTAATATTAAGTGGCACTTAACGCATTTACAGAGACAGGATGATATAATGTCTCCTTTTAATGAAAGCTAGAAAGTCCATGACGTGTTGTTAGTCAACCGAATAACACAATCAGCCTCTATTCCTTTCAAAGCGAAGGGAACATTCAATTTCAGGGTTTTAGATATAAATAGATAGAGTGTCTCTCACTCTTTCTAATTTAAGCTAGAATCCCATGATGTGTTGTTAGTCAACTAATCAGCCTCTATTCATTCAAAGTAAACGGGTAACAAAGGTTGCAGGCCTTTAAAGCTACGCATGTTCTCTGTTTAAGTTGATACATTTGCACAATCATAGCAAACAGGGGATCTTATTTTATTGGGGTTGAACCTTCAAAGCCTAAGTAATTATTGAAATGCCAAAGTTATACATAATTTTCACCTGACTGCCAAACAATACTCCAAGGTTGTGTCTCCGGGTGGGGTTAGATTAGATTAGATGATGGATGGGATGATAATTTGTGCATAAAATTGTTATAAGTACAATAGTTTTATGCACAAATCATCATCCCATCCATCATCTAATCTTTATCCAATCCCACCCCCAAAAACACTCTAATGTTATTTGTACATATTTCTGATGCCCAAAATGCTTTTCCAGTCAGTTTTATATAACTATGTGATCAACGGAAGAAAATGTCTTCTGAATGTAGAGTACTCAATATTATGCGAAGAGATGCAGAGAAGGATCCTGAAGTTTTTGCAGATGCATTGCGTGCAAAAGTATTACTTAACCAGGTATTCCATGATCTGCCTTTTATGATATTTACAAAAATATTAGACTACTTAAGATTTGCCAAAAACCCATTTACTGGTTATCGTTTTGATCATGTATTGTTATCATTCATGTTGCAAGTACAACTTTGAGAACTTTTTGAGTGTCTACATCTTTGACTGAATGCTATGTGCTATTTATTTATGTGGTAGTTGATTCTCATGGCTGGGAACATTGTTTAGGTGGATAGGAAACTGGTGAAGCAGACGGTGATGACCTCAGTCTATGGTGTAACTTACATTGGTGCACGAGATCAAATCAAGAGGAGGTTGAAGGAACGTGGTGTAATGACAGATGACAAAGAGATCTTCGGTGCTTCTTGTTATGCTGCTAAGGTAAGGAATGTTGGACTTTTACTACTTTAGTCTGAATTGGTTTCACCATATCTGGGCCTACTTTATGACATTAAAATCCACCTAGCACTGTCAAGTTAATAATAACTTTTAATTTATTGGTGGGATAGACAACCTTAACTGCCTTAGGAGAGATGTTTCAAGCTGCCCGTGCTATTATGAATTGGCTTGGTGAATGTGCAAAGGTATGTCTCACTCTTGCCTGGTATTCCTCTATGTTCTTATTTGGAATATGTTTTAAATCTATTGGATCTTTCTTAGCTTGAAGTGTTGAACATGAACAGATTATTGCATCTGAAAATCAGCCTGTGAGGTGGATAACTCCACTCGGACTTCCTGTTGTACAACCATACCGGGTATTTGGAAGGCATCTTGTAAGTATTAGAATATTTGTGGAAACTTAGAATCTGCTAATGTTAGTATTATCAAGAAGGCAATGAATCTGTTATCAGATTTCCAGAAAGCTAGTACTATTTCAAGTCACATTAAGCTTCTTTCTGTTAAATTGGCAGGTAAAAACTTCTCTTCAGGTTTTGACACTGCAACGTGAAACTGAAAAGGTTCGCTCAGTTATCTCTGTTTTCTGGTTATACTCATTGTATATGTTAGATATAGCTTTGCTAAATCACAGGACACAGCATGACAAGATGATGTTCAAAGAAATATCCTCTTATATCTGAAAGGGTTAATCTGCTAATCACTTGATTTCCAGTCAAAAAGTAGCCCATGTTACTCTTAATGGGTTTCAGAGGTGTTCACATGGTTATTTTATAATAAGATAAACCTGCATTTCTTGTTGCAATGGGCTAAACATTCTGATTTATCAAGTTTACATGGTACTGCCAAGACCCAAGAGAGAGGAAGGAAAAAGGGACAAAGGGGATGGGTGTAACTTTGTTGGTGAGGATTTTGATAGGATGAAGCTCTCACTAGAGGCAAAAACTATTTTCTTCTCGTTGATTTTTGTTTAATTGCTTATATCTTGTGGTACTGATTATTGAAAAAATAACAAGTAAAATGAGCCTTGAGAATAGGATTTTTAGATTTATTATATGTTATGGGAATAACTGTATAACTTTTACCGTTATTGCATAAGGTAGGATTCAAGATTCTTGCATCCTTTAAGACTTATAGACTGCATTACGTAAATTCCTCTCTATGTGAAAAACCATAAGCTATAAACTAATGTTGATTTTATTTATATGTGTAGTGAGATGGCAAACCATCAGAAGCAGTTGGCCATTATAAAACTATTATGTCAATCTTCAGCTGTTTTGAATTCCATGTTATGTTTACTGCACACTTTCTTAGCTTCATCCTTATTCTTTTAATAGCCCTGCCCTTTCCAATTTGAACATGCATGGCTGACCCATGAGAATTTTTTGGATAACATGTACATGCACTTTATCTTGTGAGGAATGCTATGCTGTTATAGACTTTGTGATGAAGTGTGTCTGGAGGTTGGATAGTGCCGTATTTTATTTGCCTGAGCCCATATCTTGAACCTGATGACTTATTTCCCGCTACAGGTTATGGTCAAGCGACAGAAGACAGCTTTCCCGCCAAATTTTATTCACTCTCTGGATGGATCTCATATGATGATGACTGCAGTTGCCTGTCGAAAGGCTGGCTTAACTTTTGCTGGTTGGTAGTTTTCATTGTATTTTGATACCTCAATTTTATGGTTTATTAAAAAATAGTATACTGCTATATGCCTACAGGAGTTCATGATTCATACTGGACGCATGCATGTGATGTGGATACAATGAACAGGATACTGAGAGAAAAATTTGTTGAATTGTATGAAACTCCGATACTGGAGAATGTAAGTGTCTACTCTTCTTCTACATCCTACTTTTTCAAGTGTGCCTCATAATTTGGCTAAAATTTGCAGATGTTTATGTTTCTAAATTTCTGCCAAATTTAAATTAAAGTTGTTTTTCATTTTAAAGGGAGAAACTTTTAAAAATATAGGCAAGTGAGATAAAGACTATTGATGGCCATACCTGGACTGTGAGCATTAAAATGGCATGGATAGCATGAACCAGTTACTTGTTTTTTTCGATTAAATTTCAAGTGGTGGGAATGCTAGAGAGGATTGAGTAATATATATTAAAAGTTTTTTAATCTTGTTTTGTTTTGAGGCCTGGAATTGATATAAACTAAATTCCTGCAAAATGCAGTTTTTTTTTTTTACCAGCTCATAATTTTTCCTTTTCATTTTTACATTGTCAGTTGTTGGAAAACTTTCAACAGTCTTTCCCTGATTTATGTTTTCCTCCATTACCTGAACGGGGAGATTTTGATCTTGGAGATGTGTTAGAATCGCCTTATTTCTTCAATTGATCAGATACATTGGGCTTCTCTTCATGTGAGTTAGAACAACGCACTTCTTCGGATATTGCATTGCAACATCTAACCGTTCTCGCAAGTTCCGGATGTGGAATCTGCAAAAGAGCTGATTTCTATCGGGGAAAAATCTCGGTAGGGAGTTTGTGCTGTACAGTGTTGTATATACTGTGAAAGAAATCATGGCATGGAGACTTCAATATGGTGCAGTCATGACATGCCAAACTCTCTGTAACTTGGAGAATAAGTTACACTTGTACAGTTGACATGTAAAATGGTGTGGGTAGAAGCTTCTTTCATGTGGAGCTGATGCGCCATTCTAAAATCTTCTGGTGTTGCATCTTTTTAAGTGATGCATTTATATACCTATAAAATAAAGAGATAAATTATGATGAGGTATTTGAATTTTAGTTGAGAAAATCATATTAGGTTCTCTTGTAAGCTGCTATATAGTCTTTGAGGGTTGCTGTAGCAAGAGCATTTCTAATATAAAGAATGAGCAGTAAATTTATTCTTGTTTGTATTTAATGGTATACAGCTTAGAAGTTATTAAGCAGTTGGGAGATGTTTTTCCATTTTTCATCCTAAAGTCTGTTGATGGTGGAACTCAAAATTATCGATAATAATACGAAATAAAGAGAGTGCAAGACTTGTATATATTATATATAATAATGGAAACAAAGAAACAAAAAAACAGCAGGGCTCTCAGGAAATAAGGTTACAATTGTCTTTGACTTGGGAAGAGAACTCCCAAAAAAGAAGGAAAAACTGTGTGGCTTAAGCATTATCAGAGTGCCTTTTAACTACAACCAGAGCAAAACATAGAGTCGACTTAACCCGAAATGACCAGACCTGAATCAAATCATTTATCTCCAAGCCATTGTCTTTAAGAACTGATTTCCAGCAACCTCCGAAGACATATAATGTGCAAGCTTTTTTCCCTAATCCCTTGCCCATTACCCAAATCTTGAAACTTACCTTCCTTGTTTGCAAAGATGGTTCAATCAACAATACTTCTATTGACTTCCTCTCCTTATTACTACTTCCACTTTTCAGAAGTTTCTTTTCTTCATCTGTAAGGAACTCCACCCTAACTTGGTTCTTCGGTATCGAAAGACGACAATGGGTTTCGCTCTTATCGGTCTTGTACAATGACTTCTCTATGATTAACTTTTCATCAGTTCCACCCATGTCTTTGATCATCTCCTTTAGCCTTTCAGGCAAAACAGGTTGTGACTGATCACTGGAGCCGAAAATACTCGCTTTACACTTCTTTTTCTTTCTAGGTTTTGGGTTTTTCACACAACTAGTTTCACCTTTTTCAAAGCAACGTTTTCGAGTACCACTATTTTCATGTATTTCTTCCTTTCCTGTGAAACTTTGTTTCCTTGGGGAAAACGTAACATGGTTCCTCTCGTTTAGGACTAACCCTTGATTCAAGAACCCTTCAGTTTCAGATGACTCTTTTGTTTCAACATTGTCAAGAAAGAATGTAGAAGACTTACTATAAACAGACTTTTCTTTCAAGGAAGGTTTCTTGCTAAAGGGGTTATCACTAAATTTGGGTGAAAATTCATGTCTTACATCCTTAGCATCAAACCCTAGTTTCATGAACCTATTAGGTAAATTTTGGAGCTTCATAGCAGGAGAGAATGTTAAACTATTGTTGTTAACAGGTTTTTCTCTCATGGAAGTAGGTTTCTTGTTAGAGGGGCTATCCCTGAATATAGAAACATACCCGCAAAAGGTTGTAGGTTTCTGCTTGTTTGTTGTTTCTTTCGTCGATTTTTCTTTTTCCAAATCTTCCTTGGCAGCCACTGCATCAGCAACATCAGCCAAAAAATGGAGAGCTGACCAATCTTCCTCGGAATCGGAACCCATCTCTTATTTTCTCCTACTTAATTGTGTTTCTTTTACTTGCACTTGTTACCATTAGTAGTTTAAATAAGCTTGTAGCTCCTGTTTAGAGTTGGAATTAACCTTCTCCTAGGCCATTTAGGATTTGGATTTTCGATTTTGAACCCTGCTTCTGAATTCTAATACAATAAGGATTTTAGAGATTGGTTTTGAAATCCTTTATTTTTCTTAATAAATACTTATACGGTAAAAAAAGCTTTTTTTTTTTAATTTTCATTACTTAACCATATATGATATATCCATTCTGTTAAATTTACTAACATTATTGTCACTACAGTTAAAATATTCAAATAATTAATCCATATTAATGGTATGCCTAATACTTATATTTGAGTATTCATTTTTTTTTTAATTTTTCCATCAGAATGGGACAAAATATATTGCCAAAAAAAAAGAATTGGGACAAAATATAGGGAAAATTTGTAAAAAGGACAATGGACTAAAGAATATGTGAAGTTTACTACCATGTCAATTTTTATGTACTTAAAATAGATATTAAGCTTCATCAAATAATAAGGAAGTTAGAAGTACAATTTCACTCTTAAATTATTTTTTTCCTTTTATTTTTTCTTTCTTTTGGTTTTCTTCTAGCCTACCATTGATAACGCAGGTCGACCATCTCGGCTTGACCTTGCCCACATCTCAACAAAAGGCTAGATCCTAATTTGCAACTACCAAGCCAAATCCGGCCATTTTTCAATTGCCTTTGTTGGCTTAGTTGCTATTTATAGCAACTTTTTTCTCCTTTCTCTCCTTTAAGCTTAAATCTGCCACTTTTGTATGTTGTCGATGGTGGCATCATTCTCTAATATAGCCAATACAATTTCCTTTTTAATAATTTTTAACTGTTTCATTTCCTTTCTAATGATTAAAATTGGCCATGGTAGTTAATTCAAAATATTCTCAATACATACCCTTTTATAGAATTCTCCCAAAAACGAGTATTACTTGACGAAAAAAAAAACGAACTTGTAGTATTACTTTCAAAAATTTCAGTGGGGCAATTGCCCCCAGTACCTTGTATATACATCTCCCTGGTGAAAAGTTTGCTATATCTCATACAACTTTAACATAAAAGATAAAGGACAAAGCATGTTAGTAACCATATCGATCATTCAATGAGGTTCTCCCATCGCCAGATTGCCCTGAAAGGAACACGAAAAACTTGCAGTGAGATTTTAGTCTAATTCCAACATAATCGAATCAAGTTGCAATTAATTCAGCAGCACCTATTTTAGATACTTTCTGATTCCAAAGCAGACTAAAGGGAAAAAAAGAGGAGTACCTTCAGGAGGAACCCAAGACTCATATTCTGGATTGCCATCGAGGAATGAAGGCTTCTCAGGACCAAGCACTCGCTTTGGCTTTTTCTCTTTCTTCTTAGATTGATTCTTGGCCGATATTTCTGGAGTTTTATTCAATTCCTCATCCTCTTCGCGGTACCCTCTAGTGTGCTTCAGCAACAGTGCTACGGCATTCTGTGCAATTTCTTCGGCTCCTGTAGAGGATGATGTAGATTGTTCAGAGGCTTTGTCATCATCTTCAGGTTTATCAACCTGTTTCTGTTTCCTTATAATCAGACCAGAGGCAGCACTTTCGATTCCCGACTGCCCTTTAGACTGAGAACCATCAACACTCCCAAGCACTTTCTTCCTATCTTTGTAATCAACAAATTCGTCAACCGTATTCGTTTCTACCTCTACTTGTACTTCTTGCTCTAACTCTTTAATCTCCTTGTTCTCAACAGCACCAAGCCACTGGGGCTTTGGAACAGTATAGATAGCCTTTTTCCCCTCAGCCGTATCACTCACAATATTCTCTTCTGGTTCCTTACTTGATTCCACAGGGGCATCTGCAACTCCCTCTTTCTCTGTAGGAGATTTTGCTGGTTCTATAGATGTACTGATTTTCTTGGGTTCAGAATGAGGCTGCTTCTTGACAACAGCAGGATTGACAACAGCAGGATGAGCTCTAGATTTGTCAGGTGCAGATACCTTTGAATCCCTTTTCTTAGCAGCTTCTCTTGTCGGATCAGCAATCTTCAACAAGTAGAAGATCCGGTCCAGCTCTGACTGAAGGGTAGACAGTTCCTTCTCAATTTGAACTGTCCTATCAAGCACTGTCAATCAAATGTAGGAAATCAGCCACTTTTGCTACTTCATTTCACTACTTTTGGCTTTCTCAGATAGCCAAGAAAGTAAAAGCAGAGAGAGAGAGAGAGAGAGAGAAAATCATAGTTAAATATTGAGCAAATAACATGGATGTACAGAACAGTCCCTGCACAAACAAGACCTATCCATAAAACACACATGTTTATTAATCGTTGAAAAATAATTTTGCTTTATGCAAAGGTTACTTTTTGCATTCAAAAAATTAAGTCGAAGAAGGTTGCGACCAAAAGAAGCCTAAGCAAGAGAAAGGAAGGAATATACATAAAAGCTAACAGTCAAACTGGAAGAACACTAGGAGACGACCAAAGTATCAAAAAATATGTATACTATGATTTTGGAAATGGACAGATTGCTGAGTCTGTGCGTCATCAGCAATCTACATCTTCTATGTCTAGAACTTTTAGCAATATAATTTTTTGATGTACAAAAAAAATCTCACCTAGCTGGGAAGAAAGCCCAGACATGTAAGCATCAAGTTCATCTCCAGCTTCAGTTTCTAATGCAGTTTCTGATGCCATTTTATTCTTCTCACTCAACAGCAACTCTTTCTTGTCTTCAATTTCTTTCATAATGGCATCCCTCTTGTCAAGAAGACTATCAGCAGTTTCGACAGACTGGGTTTCACCAACTTTCTGCACAGTAGGTTTCTTCTTTGTCCGGTCATAGAATTCATCATCATCACTGAAGAATCACAAATCATTATAAGCATTGACTATTGATCTGAATCACAACTAGAGAATAAAACCAGATATATATCCTTATCATATCTGTAAGAGCAGAAAGAAACTTAAAACGATAATGCTTAGAAAATTGAGGAAAGTAAAAGCAATAACCACTTATTATATATACATTTAAACAATTTTGGCATTATAGCAACAATAGAATCTCTATTTTGTTGTTATGCTGCATCTTTAAAGATCTCTGTTTCCACCAGGAATGTCACAGAGGGTGATTTACCTTGACAAGTCTTCATCATCATCATCTGGCCCTCCTTTCCTCTTTCCACGAGATGTGTTTCCAGCACGTGCACCTATGCTTTCACGTATACTTTCATTTAAGGTCTCCTCCAGGTTTTCAAGTTCTTCCATTATCTACCAAATTTGTAAGAAATAGTGTCAACACCTTTCCTTAATTTCACTTCACAATCAAAGGGAAGAAGAGAGAACAACAAATTGTATGGCCAATCTCAAAAAATTAAAACACACAATCCACAGAAAATATGCCACTCTTATCCACCTAACTCTCAAAATACCTGTGTCATTCTTTGTTCATTCCTAGCAATCTGAGTTTGCTGGCCCTGTGTTAGCCCACCTTGAGAAATGTCTTTGGCACGTATAGCATCGATCTCTTTCTTCATATGAGCAATCTATATCCAGAAATATAAGTTGTAAATGACAAGTAACGAGCACTAAAACTGACATGGAAAACATAAGTGACACCACCAGGGCTAATCAAAAGACCGAGAAAGAAAGTTTAGGCAAGTAAAACAGGCCGATCCTAAAAGAGTTAAGAAACATCATTATATATATTTCCTGAGAGTTCTCAAAGAGGAAAGGCTTGCCTTTTCAGTTCTTTTTATAATCTTCTCACGGGTTTTTTCCTGCTTCTCCGTAAGCTGTCCTTTGTAATTTTGCCAAGTCATTTCATCATCATCATCCTAATTATCCAAATGACATTAGTGAGTAGAAAAGACAAAAGAAAGATTTATCTGTCAGTTCTATCTAAACAATACAAAATTTGGGATTTGACATGAAAATGTGCAATATGCTAAGACCATAAATGTTAAAAAAGATAAGACAGCCTATAATAAATTGATATGCATTACTAAGGCATTCAAATAAGCAATCGGCAGTAAATTGCTTTCAAGGAAGAAAGTCAATAAACTCTTCATATCATCTCTAATAGCTTGCTGATAGAATTTTTTTTAATTCAAATATAAAATTATATACCATTAAAAATGAACAAAAGGATCCAGGTTAGCATAAAATGTCAATCACCGTCATGATAAAACTGCTTCCAAGCTAGATTATATTAGTTCTAAGTATTTCAACATAATTAAACTTAATACAAGTTATACAAACCTCAAATTCTTCAATAGCATCCTCTCCCATGCCCCATGAGATGCCATCAGCAAGAGATGCATCTTCCCTTGCTCTTCTAAGCGAAGCTTCTCGATCTAGCATCTCTCCCCGGATTTTAGCTTCTCTCAGGACTTTCAAGTCTTTTTCCTGCAACACAAAACGAGTAGAAATTATATCGCAATCAAACACAATAATGAAAATTGCAACAAAAATAACATAGTAGAACTTTACTGACTGAAATAATACTACACTTCTGCTTTTTTTTACAAATTCTTCTTCCATTAAAATAATAGAATGTACAACAGGAATGTATATGTTTTCATAGAAAGGGACAGCAACATGTGATTGAATACGATTATCTCACAGAACAGTTTCATAGATCTTTTAGATTTTTTTATTTTTTAAAGAAAAGATAGAGAGGGAGAGAGAGAGAGAGAGAGAGAAGAAGAAGAAGAAGATCAGTGAAAACATACAAAGTACATTTAGCAACAAAAATAGTTCTCAATTATCAGTTAAAAAAACACCTGAAACCTAAATCGAAAAACTATGATCAAAATCAAAGTATAAATAACCAAAACAAGTTGCAAAGCAATCTTACCGCTGGCATCAACTCTGTAGGCCCTTGGAATATATACAAACGAGATGAACTGAAAATTGAAAAAAAAAAATGAAACAAAAATTATCACAATCCATATGATACTAACAGCATATGCTTTATCATCCATAAATTACTGATAAACAAATAAGAGAGCTCAATGTATGAATACGCCGTACACAAACTGAACCCCAAGCTATCAAACATAATACTTATAGCTTACAAAGCGCAACCCAACACCCCACCCACCTCTTTTGCTACACTAGCATGTCTATATAAAACAAATGATGAATGTGCAAGTGAAGAAACATTAAATGCTCATCATTTATTCCTACCATAATATCTACCATGCCCAACCAATTACTGCATAAAAGAGCCAAGCAAATTAGACCTTTCGGATGGACTAGGGACATATGATATATGTACATCAGAATAGCATACAACGGTCAACCTAAATTGAGCTTTAAGGCTTAAATAGCATTTTCCCTTCGCACAAGATACAAGTCAGATGAGTAAGAAAAAAATAATACAAAAAATCAAATGGAACTGGAAATATAAACAAAAGTGTCGTTGAAAAGAAAGATTGAGAAATAAAATATTCTAGCAAATCAAGACATGCAAGCAACAGTAAACTTACTGGCCAAATCGAATTACATCACCAACGTGTAAGTCCACATAAGTCCGTTTTGTCACCTAATTAAATTGGAAAGAAACATCAACTCACAATTAGTCACAAGCACATTTGCCGGGGCAATTTAAAACAAGCTACTCAGAGCAATTTGCCAATCAGCATCAGATGGTTATGATAACAATGATTCACTTATGTTCTGCCTCGAAAACAGATATAGAAATCCTGATCTACTCTTTTCTGATAAACAGATTCATTAACTTATTCAATGCTAGAAGCAAAGAGAATAATAGGAGAGGAAATTATAAACCAGCAAATCCTTTCAAACATTGTAATCATAGTTTAAAACATCCAATTGCAAAAAACCTACCTGAAAATACAGACATAAGACATTACAAAAATAGTCCTATAGTACATAAAATCAAAATTCCAAAAGCAGCACATAACTTGAAGAGTCAAAGATAAGAGTTTGCAGCTTGAAGCAGAAAGTTCGATCTTCTATACATGTTCCGAATTTACTTAAAATCCAAAATAAAACGAAATGTTGTAGCATGGAAATATGCAACTAAATATTAACAAACAAAATACAGTTAAGCGACGATACCTGACTCTTGTTAATAAAAGTGCCATGTGTACTGCCAAGATCATAAAGATAAGCTTCTCCGCTTCTCCTGAACTGAAGCACTAGTAAAGAGAAAAAGTAATTAAATTTGAAAAAAAAAAAAAAAAAAAAAAAAAGGAAAAGGGTTTAGCACATTCTTATGCTTAAAGTTCTAGTTCTTGCATTCAGTGAGAAATACATAAAGGTAACTACTTCTTGGTTGGCCAACAGAAAAAATGAAAATGGAAAAGGTTAACAGGATTTCAGAGTAATCTGGAAATACGTGATTGGCCATGATCAAACCCAAAGATGATGAATACTTTACAAAGTGAAAACATCTAAAAAAAAGTTGGTTTCTTGGGCATCCAATTCATTGCAGATTAAATCAATACATTTTATAATCGTAGCTTAAAATCCCAGCAAATTACTTATTGCATTTGTTATCTAATTCTAGTACGCGAGAAAATATTTCCACAAAGAAAAACAAAATTTCCAACTTCACCAACCAAATTTCAGTTATTTCCATTCCGAACATGACAAATGCATGACATTAACACAATCAACTTAAAGAAATAAAAAAATAAAAAATGTACCAGCATGAAACCGCGAGATGGTGGGATGCTCAAGCATAAAATCGCAGAGATCAACCCGCCCAAACATATAAGCTCCCTTCTCATACCTACACAAGCAAATTTCACAGTTGTTCCTTCAACAATCTCAAAAGAACAAACAAACAAATAGAAAGGAAAGCTTTGAAAATAAAAAGATTAAAAAAAATACTTACACTTTAAATTGGTCAATTATGCAGCCATCTTTAAGTACCTCAAGGTAAAAATGGTGAGGAGGAGCTCCACTCCACTGAGGAATCGTATAAGGCACAGAAGCAGAAGGTTGCTTTTGATTTGAAGGCTTTTCAATTGAATTCGATTGAGAATTTGAATTTGATTCCTTTTCCTCGTCTCGGGGATTTTGGGCGCTAGGGTTCTTGGGAGGAGGAGGCGGTAGCGGTGGAGGACCCATGGAGGTTTTAGCAGTTGTCGGTTCGGACTCTTCTTTGGTTTCCGGTTCCGGTTCCGCCGGGGGGTTAGGGTTCCGGGGAGGAGGTGGACCCATCGTGGTAGTCATGATTGCCGATTGCGGACAGAAGAGAGAAGTTTTTGCTGCTGAATTTGTTTTGAGGAAGCTAAAGGCGCCACAGACAACAGCAACGTTAAACGAAGGATGAATGGAATGGGCGGGTCGGTTTTAGTTTGGACCCGGGGTTCCAATTTATATACAGTAAATGGACCCGGCCCATATAAAAACTCATTAGTCATTAACCCAGTTCATAACAGAACTTGAATTGTCCGAAATCCAAGTGATCCAATTTTTTAATTTTTTTGGTACGACAAGTGATCCGATTTTTTTTTTTGGTCCGATTTTTTTTTTTTTTGCACGACAAGTGATCCGAAGTTTTTTTTGTTTCGCCTGCTTTGTTTTTCTATCCAGGGATTTCCATCAAGCCTTTGTTTCAGTGTTCAAATTCCATCCTTTCTCATCTCATATTTAGCTTATGGAATTGTTGTCCCAGATTGGATACTGAAAAAAAGAGTAATCTTACCAAATTCCCGGTGTAATTAATCTGAACAACAATCCCAATTCCCATGATCCAATGTTTTTTCAGACAAAAGCAAAACAAACATGAAGTAATCTACCTGAACCAAAGTACATTATTATTATTATTCTTTAAAAAAACATGGTACAAAAGGAAAAACCATAAAAATTCAAATCTACTTTAAAGGAGGAGGATGTTGGTAAACAGATTGTACTTTAGATTCCAACAAAGAAACATATCTATCAAGAACAGAAATCACAGCTTCAAACTCAGTAACTTGCTGTTCTATTGCATCAATCTGTTGAACATACTCATCAAAGTTCCCACTCTTGTTTTTCAACTGTTCAACAAATACCCTTAACCCAGATGCCACATCCCCAAATTCTTTGTATTCTTCTGCCACTCTCAAATTCATCTTCTCCAATAGCTCCAAGATATTGTTAGTCCCCTGCAAAAAGAAACGCAAACCAAAAATGGGTAACCCTCAAAACGATTGAAAATTGAGCCAGATGAATGAAACTGGGAAAATCGTTTCTTAATTGATGAATTTAGGTGAGACCTGGAGTTCGGATTTGACCATGGTAGAGAGGCTGGTGAAGAGATCGTTGAGAGACTCGGCAAGCTCGTCACGAGCTTCTGGCTCCTTTTCAGCCATCGCTGGACCCAAGCTTTTGTGTTTCTTTTCTTCAACGATGATTTTATTTAGCTTTAAGGAAGGAAGTAGAATGGGCTTGCTTTTCCTTAAGAAGACACAATGTGTTTCTTTCTTCTTCTTTTTTTCTTTTTAATCTTTTATACTTTTTTTTTGTCAGATCTTTGATTTTTTTTGGTCGAAAACAAAGAAGAATTAACAACTACTATAACAATAGCCACGAGGATAGAAGACCCCCGTAGCGTTGGCATTAAGAATACTTTTCACTTCATCAGGTGGTGTAGGCGGTAACTCAAAATCATCATCAAGCTCACACGAAGCATCAGCCAACCAGTCTGCACAAAAGTTTGATTTTTTTAATGGAAAGCAAAATTTGAACTTTTTTTTTATTTAATTTCTTAAAAAAACCCCACAAAATTAAATTAAAAATGGGCTTGACACTTTTGATTTAACAATTTATGGGGATATTTTTTCTTGGATAATTAATTTATGGGGAAATTAGTGATTCCAATTATCAAAATTTACTATAATAATAATAAGTAATAACTATAGATTAATTAAGAGTAATTAATTCATCATCATTGTTTATAATCATATGCTAACAATGTCACCATTTATAATCATAGATACTTAAGAACAGCAGTTTGGTGTTTCCAGCTGAGAGTAGTTAAACAAGGAGACGAATACCAACAGATTCTGCAGTAAGATTGGAGCTGATTGAGATGTGTCTAAGCCATTGATAAATGAATCTTGAATACTATGGTTTCATCATCACATTGTTGAAAATGGGCAGATGATCCTTAACAATCAGGCAGACACATTTCAAAGGGACATATTTCAAAATAGTGCAGGAAATAGGAACTCACTGAGAGCAATACAAGCTGGAGAGAAAAGGCAAGTAAAATTCTCCAACAGTTGCTGCAGTGAACTCAAAAGCTACTCATATGCTAGGAATGAATATTGAAGTTACAGAGTAATGGCAATGAGGCCGATAAGATAAAGGCATTGACTCAAGCATGTAAAGAGGATTGCTTGCATTCCATTATAATGGCAGAGATATGAAAACATTAACAAAAGAAACAGCAGAAAAGAGCTCCCAAATGGATGCTAAATTGGTAATACTAGGAACCAACCATGTAGGTGTATCTATGCTCCCATTTAGTATATTGTGATTCCGATAACAACATCGAGAAACACTACCACCAATGCAAATGATATAGCAGATGTGAATCTTAATGAATCTGCAGATAAGGAAAATGTTGTTGCAAAGCAGAATACCGATAGAACTTATAGAAGCAAACTATGTACCGGAAAGTAGTCATTGTCATTCAAACAAAAACAGGGGAGGGGGCAGAGGTAAAATACTAACCAATGCACCTGATACATATACAAAGGGAACTAATACAACTGCAATTAGGACAAGAAGCACAACTAGTCCACCAATGTTGCCCTAGCCAGTCTTCGAACCCCCGCTTGAAGTTTATTCTGATATAACATCTCCTGATCAAGCCAAAACAGTAGGAAAGAAGAAACAGAAGATACAAATCAAGATTAAGAAAAATGCAGAAAGTTCAAGACAATTATACGTTTTGCAGTCAAATACAAAAAGCTGTTAATGTTTAGCTTCACCTGCCATTCAAAGAATAGTAATGAACATATGGTATATATCCAGCAACTAGCTTATTGAGGGAACATCTCAAACAACCAAATCTCTCTGCCTCTCAAATATAAAAATTTAAACATATCAATTTGGTAAAAGCTGCATGTATAAGTTCATTCATTAGCGGCTTGAATCACTCCCTCTATGCATGCTGATGCATAGTTTTAGAGCAATAGTTTTAGTGGGATAATAGTTTCAGAGAAAGGTGGATGAGCTTCCTAAACATCGATATCTTGTAAACAAACGCAAGCATAATAATGAAACAATGATTGGTCCTTACAAATCTGAATATTATAGTATATTTGTAATTTTACAACTTGATTTTAGGTCTACATGATGGTTCAAAATCAAGTATGAAGCAATGCAACTTTTGATACAACAAGATCTATAAAACTCCATACACTTTCCTAACAAACTGACTTTATACATCGGAAGAAAGGTTCATCTTATTAAGTAGTTTATCAAACCTCCTTCAAAAACCCAGATTTTCGAATTAGACCTTGAATGATCCCGTAAATCTGGTCTCTTCAAGAAAACACGACCATATTGCTTTTCGGTGAGCAAGGGGACAACCAGATGGATTATGCTGTGGGTCCTGGATTCTTCTTAAACAGAGCAAGGGCATCACTATATACGGCCACCGCATTGGAGAAGACAGCAAGGACAATCATGAAAATAGCTAAGATCTTGTCCTTCTTTGTTGCTATGAAGTGGCGATCCCTGAAGACCAAATGGAAAATGTGTTAATATAGATTGATGAATAGTATTGAACAGAAAATAAATCAATGACTAGCAGCTCATCAAATCTACTGAAAACAAAAAAGACAATTAAGTACTTAAACCGAACAATATTAAGCAAAACAGTATGCCAGATGGACAGGAGTAACAGTGCTCAATGAGAATTTCTACTCTGAAAGCAAAGATGAACCTAAGATGGAGCCTTTTCTATAGTCACAATTAGCAACTTGAAGAACAACAATGAAGAGAGAGCCTAGCAGCAGTAATATCTATTGACTCTGGACCATTGACAGCTATAATTAACTTTTGAAGATAATGAACATTTTAAAGATGTCTCACCAGTTATAAATACAATTTGAGTTCCATATGCAGTCTAACCTTATTATTTTACTATACGTCCAAGCCATTAAGTCAACTATGCTTCAGCTTTAGTTTTTATTCCAATGTTTAAAAAGCCTTTTCTATAACAAATAAATAACTAGGCTCATTTACAGTCTGCTTTAATGAATGATGTCTGAAAGTTGAGCACTGATGCAAACCAAGGGAAATTTAAAAGTAGCTAATAGATATTCAAATGAAAGGCCAAAAACTCACCTAAGGGTGATAGCAGCAGGAAAGATGAACCCAAGGCACACCGCGGAGCGAGTTGCTCCGTGAATTGGAAAGCATCCCAGATACTGGGTATGAAATTTGCACCCAAGAAGATAACTGTGATGAGCCCAATAGTAATTAAAGCAAACCTTGTATTTGACTGGGATAAAGGCCTAGAAGAAGGGAAGAGGAGGCCATCGATGTTGAGTCGCAGCGGATAGAAGACAATGGGAAATACAAGCATGAGGTGAGCAGCATAGCTAACACGGACAGCATCATTAAGTAGGGAGCCGTAAGGAATGCCAAGGTCAGTATCAAAGTTGGCAAGCACATCATCCAATGTTGCATCACCAAATAGAAGGAATCCAAAAATGCTTGTCATTATGTAAACAGTTGAGCATAAAGCAAGTGCCGTGCGCACAACTGGTTTTATCTGGGTAGAGTCTTCCAGTTCATTATCGATGCTGTGAACTGCAAATTTAAGCACATAAGAATATCAGCTATTTTTATTTACTGAAATAGCGTTAAAGATAAAAAAAACTTGTTGATAAAATCAAAGTCAATTGCTGAATCAACATCATACCATTGTAGTGGCAGATATATGCAGTGACTAAAACAGGGACAACAGTGAAGAGGCTCCAGAATGAGGTCATATCAGTGACAGCAGGTAGCAATCTAGGCATCGGTACAGTTCCACTAATCAACTTGATGATTGATATTCCCACGGTGATGACAAGAAACACAACTGCCAGAGCAACTGATAAGGCAGATGTAAAACTCAAGGAATCTGCAACAACAAGAAGGCATAACTGCTCATTAATCAAGTAGAGCTAACAATAAACATGCAATACAGACTATCCAACTTAGATTTCTACTAGTAATAGGTATGAGGCTCTGAGAGTTCACAAAATAGGTAAGGTGCAAACATGTGCAACAAAGTACGGCTAAATTTCATATGATACACATTGTAAACACTTAAATTGCGTTTTTTATCAACCATGTTTGACAAATATTGCATATATTGTTTAAAAAGGATACAAATAATGCAATATCTGATTCAGAAACCTTGAAACTATAAATGAAGAAAAAAAAAACAAAGGATGCTTGGATTGCATTCTTCAAGGAATTGAAATCATATTTGAAGTTTCCAAGCAGTAATTAACAAGCTAAATTTTCAAAGAGCTACTAAAAAGTAGCAAAATGATTGTATACTTAACATATTTACCAATGAACATCCCTGCTTTCTGCTTTTCTTATGTATTATTCATGTCAACATATTATGATCTAATGATCTATTTAGAACAAGACAGATGACTAAATAAACTTAAGTAAAATGCTAGAACAACCAAAACACTAACCAATCCGCTTAAAACATGCCAATGGAGAGAAGATGCCCAGTGTTGTTACAGCAAGAACAAAGGTACGCCCATTCCACCAGTGTTCTCCAAACCACCCTTCAAGGACACCAGCATGGTGAACTCCACTTGAAGATGTTCCCGAAAGCACATCACCTTCAAGAAACAATGAACCATCATAAATCTATAAGCAAATTTACACACTTCAGTAAGATCAGGCAAGGGGAAATCTAGGAAGTAAACAAATCACTGAAAAAGGTCACCACACAGCACATCTTCAAAACGCAATTTTATATCAAACAACAACCAGATATGTAATTGAATTGTATAAAATGAAGTCATACCAATAATAATCATGTACACAATAAGAACACCGATGTTGTTGACCAAAACACAGACTTGCACAAGGATTCTTCCATACTTTCCAAATGCATCTCCCATAAGACCTCCATAAGAAGATGTTTTCCCAGCCCTACTAAATCTGAGCATGAACTCAATTGAGGCATTAGTTAAGAATGCCATAAAGATGATCAAAGCAACCCCAAGAATTAGCCCCAGAACTTTCATGGTTGCAGGCAAGGCCATGATCCCAGCACCAACAATTGTTGTTGACAAATTAAACACTGCCCCAGTGAAAGAAGCTCCATTAAATTCATCAAAGCCACCATCTTCATCTTGCCTTTTGGGAAGTAAGGGAGCCTTCTCATCAACAACATGCTTGCTCTTCCTTGACTTCCTCTCCTTCTTTGGTGCTATATCCCCAATTGTCATCTTTTAAATCACTAAAACCTTTCAAAGATTCAACTTTATACAGAAAATCTAACCGCCTCAAAGGCTAAAGCCCCAATCGAGCATACACCAACCTGCCAGCATAAAGTCAAAAGCTTAATTGCCAATATATAAATTACTTGATAACAAAATCCAAGAAATGAGTAAATTAAAAGCACTAACCTGAAAGAAAGAAGAATTAAATTTGCACCCTTTTCAGGTTGATCTTCTTACAAAGGGTAGATTCTTTTCCCAGAAAGATCACCAAAAGAACCAAAAAATGAATTGAATACACAGGGATTTTTACAGTTAACAGCCTATCTATACAATTAAAAGATTGAGACTTTGATATCAAAAAAACAAGAGAAGAAACCAACCCAAATTCTTTATCAACAAAAGCTTAAAGACCCAATTCGTATCTCCTTGTTGAATTCTGATATAAAAACTAAAGCAATAATTGAAGCAAACCTAGAAAAGGGAAAACCAAATTTTTGACCAAACCCAGAAGAGAAACAATCAAGATATATGAGCTTTGAAATGGAAAAGTGAGAGAGACCCAACAACAACCAGAAGGAAGGATTGAAAGAGTGTTTACTTGACCCCTCTTAAATTCTTGGGGTGCAGCTTTAATTTATAGAAGAAGCCAAAGAAGAGAAAAAACTACACGGCAGAAAAAAAGTAGTTGTATGTACCGCTATGATGACAAATAATTTATGCAATAAATAAATAGTATAAAAATTAGAAAATTGAAACAATCTAACTAAAAAAAATTTGAAACATTAAATAAAAAATAATTTGAGATTAATTTATAAAAATCAGTTTTGGTAATAATTTGGTGGGTTGGACGAATTTACTGTAGAATTTTACTAATTTACGACGTACTACTATTTAAAAGATAAATTAATGAGTAGCACATTAATAGTAAATGAATTATGAATATATAATATATATAATACTCTAAATAGAATGTTTTTTTTTGAAGTAACTCTAAATAGAATGTTAACTAAGCATCCTTGTATCTTCTTCTTTTGGAATGTATAACTGTTAAAATTATGGCAACAAGTTGGAATTTTCAATGAATTTATACTGTTTTTGTTTTAAAAAGGAAAATGACATTTTATAGTTTTTAACAGAAGCAATGAGATTGAGAACCAATAAAATGATAAATAATGTCTATTTTCATGCTATCACCAAAAAAAAAATTGTCTATTTTCATGCCACAAGGCCTAAACTCATTTGTCTGTTTTTTCATGATGAGGATTGAGAAACTTAGGAAAATACCATGAAAAATAATGAAAAGTGTTCAACAAATGGCTTTCAACTTTCCAAGAGAAAATCAAAGAGAAATTAGATGGAAGCATGAAAATATGAGAGTCACAGGTAAGATTTTGTTTGGTATTGCCTATTTGATGTTGGGAAGGTCCACTTGCAAATACAAATTTATGTGGTTCCCATTTAAAAGCAAAAGAAATCATTAAAATGGTGGGACAAAGATTGATTATTGGGATCTTGTCATATGATACATGTTTTCATTTTTTTATACCATTTAATTGCAAAGTTATTAAGGACATTTTAATATATTTTATGGTTAATTATACTTCATTTATATTTACCAAATTCTCAATAAAAAATGAAGTTGAGTGTTAAAAAGTCCTTATGAAATTAAAAAATGTTAATCTAATATGATTCCCTTTTCTTTTATGCTGGCGGCCTATGTTCATACAATGTTTTGTTGTTGAATATTCCAATTAATAATGTAGTATGGACAAAAAAAACATGAGTAAGGCAAGTGAGTTTATAAAATGAACAGAAAGGGAGACAAAAAAAATTACTTATATTTATATTTTTTATTATGTAAAGCAGAAAAAAAAATATCATAAGCTTAATTTGGAAAAGACAAAATAATGACTTAATATTAATACCAATTTGCCCTTCAAACTATACGAATATGACAATTTAGTTCTCTAAATTTTATTTGAAACAATTTCAATTTCAAACTTGGATTTATTAGTCAATAATATAAGTTATAACCCTTTGTTTTTTTTTTTTTGGTGAAAAAAGTTTAAAAGCAGGGGTGGTTACCTCATCTCCAAGGCCAGGACAAGCCGCCGACCCAGTTTGGAATTTATGGATTCATTGGATTCTCAGCTATGAGTTTTTCAAAATTTACAAATCGCCTACCAAATAGGAGATTGCGGTCAGTAGGATTCGAGCCTAGATAGAGTGCACGAAGAGTCCGAACCATAATACTTGTGCCAACTCCAATTGGCGTCAATATAAACCTTAATGTTAGCATGACTGCTGACATATAAACCTAACATGTTATGGTATGTCAACTCTAAGAGCTACATTGAAAAAAATAAAAAATCAACGTTTTAAGGGTGAAATTGTCTCATATAGAGAAGTTCAATGGCTAAATTATCAATTTTAGATAGTTGAGGAGTTGAAATGGATATTAAACCAAAATTATAATTCAAAAATCATACACACTGCGCTCCTCCGCATTTGGCACGAACTATTGACTTCTAATATTGACTAGGACTGTTAATGGACGTGTCAACTCTGTATTATTCGCAGATAAGAATTAAGATGAACCGGTTTCATATAACCAAATGAGACGTTTTCTCTCCTTTTTTATTTTATTTTATTTATTTTCTTAAAGAAAAACTATTATTTACAAAATTATTGATGAGTGTTCTACCAAAAAAAAATTATTTGATGAGTTGAATCATGATAAAATATTTTCCAACAATAAGTGTGATATATCAATTTAGGTTTCAACTAAATTATTAAAAAATAAAAATCATATTTTAAAATTAATTTATTCTAGATTTGTTAATTCGAAGCTAACTTTTTGAACACATAGCATTGAACAAAATATTTAAGTGCTATTAACGATTTTTGGGTTGAGTAAAATGAGTTTAATGTTTTAAGATTTTTGATTCGAATCTTATGGATATGGATAGTAAAAGTAGATACGAGAGATTCTTCCAAATTAAATTAGGATCCGATCTGATTCAACTCCTAATTAATCCTAACTTTACCTGACTAGTGGATATTGGATATTGGGAAAAAAATTTAAGTGCAACAAAATTTTGATTTTGTTGTAGAGAATTATATATAGATGTCATTATAAGTGGAATCTAGCAAACTGTACGTGTGGGGTTTAAGGGTTGACATGTATTGCCTTAGCGAATGTATAGTATTAATATTAAATGCTCCTCTCTCCCCTTCTCCCTCTCCTCTTCTCTCTTTCTAGTTCTTGTTGGTGTTTCGACTACTCCTCCTCCTTGGTTGTCACGCCAAGGGGGAGGAGGAGGATTCGGTTTTTGTTTTCAATAAGGGATTCAGATCTATAGATCTGTTCATTTTTTATTTGAGTTTGTTTTGAGTCGGTTTGAGTCAGTTTGTTTTTTCGAGTCAGTTTCGAGTCTAGTCTCAGTTTTTTTTAATCTGAGTTATCCAGTCTGAATTTTATGATAGTTTTAAGCATGATCAACCTTTTATTTATTTAGATGTGGTAAAATCGTTGTAATCCTTTTCTTTTGGGTGTCAAGGAAGAGATCTGTTCATCGAATCAATCACTTGATCATCGTTGATCAAAGCTTTTTGTTTGGAAGAACAAGCAACAACGAGGGGGTGATGGGCGTGATAGCGAGACATCAACATGATTCACGACAGGTGTTTTGGATTTTCAAGGAAGATCCAATTTTTCTGGTGCAAAAAGTAATCGATTACATAGTTTTACTGAGATTTGATGTAATGAGGGATGATATTCCTAAAATTATTGTAAAATCAGTTACATGAATGAAAGTTATCTATTTTTCAAAAATATTAATATTAAATATTTAATTAATTATGAAAAATAGGATACGTGTCAATATTTTAAGCCGTTTATGGAGTCCAAAAACTTCACTGTCCGTGTATCAAATAGTATCTCATTAGAGATAGTTTAGTTAGATTTGATGCGTTATTCTTAAATAAGGGTTTAATTTTTGTAAAAATGCTCGATTTAGGGTCCAAACTTTTAATTTGATCAAGTCATGGTCTAATATTCCAATTTTGACTCAAATAAGGACATGATATTTTCATTTCTAGTGTCACGAACCCTATTCATTACCTCATTTTTTTTGGTTCAAAATTCATTACCTCATTTTGTTGCTTATAATTTACGTAATTGATATATCTAATAATTTTATTTTTAATAAAAAAAAACATATTTCAAGGGTTCTATAGTCAATAATGCCTCAACTTGAATCGATCAAATTTTGATTAATGAGATAAGTTTTTTTGAATCAAGCTGATTTGGGTATATGTAATACGTGTAGCTGAATATCCAAGGTTTTTATATGGAGTAAATTGTTGAGTAATTCATAGTCACATTTAAGTTCCAAGGGTTGTACCGGACTTCGAACGAGAGCTATTGCCAATGTTTGATTAGTTACTATTACACGTTTGACTCAATTATATGTTGCTTCCCTTCTTGTGAAAAATCCAATCTTAATTTGTTTCCAAAATATCTCAGGCTCAATATAAAATATCCAATATGTAATAAATATATATAAGGGGAGTTGGTTCATTTTATAATTACATTACATTCCTAAATATAAAGACCATATCAATTGGATGCAGGAAAGTGACAATGCAAGTGAACTTCCTTTTCATCCATACCATTGGGCATTGGCAATTGGCAGCAGCTTGCACCACTATGCCAGCAATCCTAGCTAGGTAGATTTCAAACATGTTCAAAATTAATGAATATTCTATGGTGATTTTATTTTTAATTAATCATCAAATCAGCTGTCTTAGAGTAATCTACTTGGCTTCCAATGTACCCAAGTTAATTGATTTCCCCGTCGTTATCGTCATTAAGCACTAATGGCCATGATTAACTCCACAATTAAAATAAAGTATCAAGTTTTAACGATCAATCATGCAGATATTTACATTAATCAATAATTAATATGAGGCTCTCCTTGATCCACCTGTAAAATTGATGACATAAACATGGACAAGAAATGAATCCAAGCCAGGAAATTTATTGGTAGGTACATGATTCTTTCATTCAAGGCCCATTTCTTGATTCATGAGTAGGATAAAAAAATATTAGATTATTTCGAAATCAAAGGGAAGAAGAAGATTACAAAGTTTGGGGTTGATTTAATAAATTGTTTGCTGACTCATTCAGGCTGTAATTTTTCTCACATGATTTTTGTCTTGAGAGATGAGTTGTGTGACAATGAAAGGGGGTGGGTCAATAAGCTCATTAGCCCACGAAAAGTCATTTGAAAATGGACAATGGTCCCTAACATCGCCATCAATGAGGTGAGCCTTTGGGTTGGACGCGGAGACAAGTCAATGGGAAGGTTTAACCTGAGGAGCTTAGGTCATGAAGCATGGGTGACTGAGTCCCGGCCGGACATGTTTTTTACATAGTATAGTTACATAATTTTTTATTCTATCCATTACTTTCACATTTAAACGGAGAAACCAAACGTCTTGTAATTAAGTCGAAGGAGTTTAATGTCTCTCAAGTCTCAACTAAGATCTTGGGTTTGATTATATTGTGAATGAAGAAAAATAAGTATTTGAAAGCTTCACCCCAATTGGGGTACTCTGATATCGCGGCTCAATTATGGATTAGTCGAGATTTAATGTGACTACTGAATACCGATGGTTCGTACAAAAAAAGAGATTTAAATAGAAAAAATCACATTCGAGAATTAAGTTAACTTTAGTTTTGTTGATTAGAATTCAAAGATTATATATCATGAAAAAAACAGAGTAGTTATACACATTTTAGATCCTTTGATTAGGGTTCAATATCCCCTCCTTCCCCCTTTTAAGCACCAAAACATATGTATAGATACTATGATATATATATACCTTGTGTGGCAATGGCTATTAGCCTATTACTACATATGGATGATTTGTTTTTAGTTTCAAGGAGCCTTTTTTGGCAGATGTGTTCATGTGGATAGGGTTTTAATTGTTGAAGCAGACGAATGTAGTAATTAATGAGAATGGACTACCATACCTTAAGATATTCTACAAGAACGTGACAGAAAGGCTTTGGGAACTTTTTATAAATTTGATTTGATCTAGGGGATGAAACTTGAAAAACCTAAGAAGGCTTGAGAGCTAGCAAATAATACTCGATGATGGAAGTTGAAAGTGAAAGTTCACCAGCACAAACAAAAAAGGAGAGGACAAAAAAATCGGATCAGGATCACAAGGTTTGATAGCAATCGGAGTTGATATATGAATGGGTTGCCTTGTCATGATCATTACGGAAGATCATCGAGCTGATACTCATGATCAATATTATAAAACTTGAATAATCATAACTTGGATTATGAATCATAATACAACATTTTATCAAACGGGCCTTTTTTTTTGTCTAAAACTAATCACTTTCGGACTTGAAGTATGAAATGTTAAAGCTCCCTCAAGAAATGTGCTTCTAGATGATCGAATTTGTGTTCACTCTTATAAGTTTGAGACCGTTTACTAGCTCAACCAATCACTTGTCATGTATTAATAATGACTTTTTTTCATTATAACACTTGATCACTTACATAACATGATTTGATTAGGGAATTGAGCAAATCTACTTATTTTAGATTTTTTATTACAAGTTTCCATTATTTAATATTTAATAGTTACATTGAGTTTTGATAAATTCAGAGTGGTATAAATGTCATTTTGCACCCTTAAGTTTATACGGACTGCCACTTTGCACCTATTTTTTTTATTTTGACCAAAACGCACCCTAAAGTTTTATTTTTGTGCCACTTTACACCCTCTGTCACGGTAGGACAAACGGATGTCCGACATGGTATGCCACGTGGACAAACATGTGTCCTTTTTGTACACGTGGCATGCCACGTGGCATTTTTGGTACACGTGGCACACCACGTCAGATGCCCATTTGTCCTATCATGATAGAGGGTGCAAAGTGGCATAAAAACAAAACTTTAGGGTGCGTTTTGGTCAAAATAAAAAAGTTGAGTGCAAAGTGACAATCTATATAAACTTAAGGATGCAAAATGATATTTATGCCAATTCAGAGTTAGCAGTATTCAAATGGTAAAGTTCTCTTAAACCTATTTTCTTAGTATCACAAGATTTGAACCCAATACTCGGTTTAAACGACATTGAGTTCATTTCTTTAGAACCAACATAAACTTATGGCAAAAATAACAAAATGATTTAATCTAAAATAAACCTCGTATAGTACTACTAAAAATTTGAGTTCTATTCCATCACTTCTTCAGGGACATCGGGTTATTTTTTTATAATGTTTCAAACAAAGCGCTCACTGCGCTCATTGCCTAGCCCAAAATTTTTAATTAATCACAAGTAAGTCAATTGAAGACGTTAGCTAAGTAATAAGAAAAAAATTATATGAAGAAAAAGAAGGTTGCGGGCAGAAAAAGTTGCGTATATCAATTCGCTCATTTTGTTGTTTGTATCTTAAATCAAAATTCAGAACAATGTAGGCAGAATTAAAGACACAGTTCTCATTATTTTTTATTATTGCAATTGGGTCCACCGTCGGCGGTAACATAGCCGCATAGATATGGTCATATGGACGGTGGCTTCCTACTAGATTTATTTATCATAGCCGCTACTTCTGTATGGCACGTTCCTTAAATACAAGATTGCATCAATTGGACTACCAAACTTTTTTCTTTTTCACCCAAATAATAATAAGTTGGACTTGACTAGGATGACAACAAGATTGTACTGTTAATTGAGAAAAATAAAATAACATATAAACTATGACATTGAAAAAGACGTAGGATTTATATCATTTTTATCTTATTGATTCGAGAGTAATCTCTTTTCAGTCAGATATATGAAAGATAAAGTAAAACCCTTTCAACAAATGTTCTTCTATTAGAAGATCATTTTTGCCTTCTCACTATTATGAGAATAGAGACCGATTATCATTTCAATCAATCATTTATTAGTAATCTTCAATCTTTTTATTTTTTATATAAAGAAAAGTTTGTCAGAGGAATGCATGCATTGAAGATCTAATTTGTAGTGCTTGATAAGCTCCTTGGGCAATTAATCAAAGATTCAAAGTGAATGAAAATGAAAACAAGAGAGCCATGTAGGCTATAGGTATTGCAAGCATATCCACATGCAAATTACAGCAATTTTCTTGTTGGTACATAAACTACAGCCATTGGTGCCAAAAAAAAAAAAACTACAGCACCATAAATGCATACGAGAAAATGGCATAAATGTTCATTTTCCCCATTAAACTCTTATAAAAGGAACATTTTTTCTCTGAATTTTTAATTTGGAATTTTTAGTTCTCAAATTCGGGACAATTTCCTCTTCAAACTTTTAATATGAAACTTTCACCTTTTAAATTATCAAAATGGGGACAATCCCCCCCCCCCCCCAACACAAGAAATGCTGACATAACAATATGAAAATTGTTTCGCATTGGGGGTAAATTGTCTTTCGCATCGGGGGCAAATTGTCTCGATTTTGATATTCTAGGAGTTGAAAGTTCTAAATTAAAAATTTCAAGGGAGAAATTGTCCATATTGCGAAAGTTTAAGGGGGGAAATGGTCATTAAGATTTAAGCCACGAGAAGAGAAATAAAGGGGATTACTAAATACCGCCCCCTTTTACTAGGTACCCCCTGGACTATTTTGCAATTTCCTTCAAACTTCAAAATTTTCAATTCTCTCAAATTCTCTCAACCTTCAAACTTTCAAATCTCAATCATTCAAACAAAAAAATCAAAATTCATGGAGTAGCGACATCCGGGATGGGTAAAAGAATTTTCGAATTGAAAGTTTGTTTTTTTTTTGAAAAAAAAGAGTAAAAAACAAATATCTATTTATTATTAATCAAATATTAAAGTCCTCTTGCTAATATTAACATATCCATACCCATTTAAACTAAATAAATTGTCCAATACTTATTAAAGGACAAAAGAAAATTAAAATAATTTTTTTTTAAAAAAAAACGTTAAGAAGAGAAAAAAAAAGATAAGAACAGGGCCACGGCTGGGTCACGATTGGGTCGCGCGACCCGCTGTTCTTCTTATTCTTCTTTTTTTTTTCTTCTTTAAAACTTTTTTTAAAAGATTTTTTCTTTAATTTTCTTGTGTCCTTTAATAAGTATTTGACAATTCATTTAA
>AWWV01015471.1:0-10798 GCA_001974805.1 Corchorus capsularis | reverse complement strand
TTAACCTTTTTTTTTTAAAAAAAACATACTTTCAATCCGAAAAATCTTTGTTCATGCGTTTTGATGTTGTTTTACTTGAATGATTTTGAATGATTGAGTTTTGAAAGTTTGAAGGTTGAGAAAATTTGAGAGAATTGAAAAGTTTAAAGTTTGATGGAAAATAAAGCAAATGGCAAAATAGTCCAAGAGGGGGGCGGTAGCTAGTAAAAAGGGGCGGTATTTAGTAATTCACGAAATGAAACATAATTCAAGGACCTAATTGACCATTTCCTAAAAGTATAGGAATTTTTTAACAGGTAAATAAAAAATTTAGACGGCCCAAAAAAACCAGTTTTGCCAACCCAATAAAAAGTAATGGGCCTCAAGAAAAGCCCAAACACAAGCTAAACCCGAATCCGAATCCGAAGAAGTCGGTCGCCAACTTGCCATGACCGAACACAGGGCAAACAACCTCGTATCATGGAATTGGAACGGCAGTGAGTGTGAGCAGAGCAAATCAGCAAAGCCAACGGTAACATGTGTCACTCACTCACTTTATTCTCTGAAATATTTCTTTTTTGATATTTTATTCTCCGAAATATTAATGTTTAATCTCTTCTCTTAATTCCTAAATTCTTCCTTCTTTTGGTCGTTTTATGTTCACCACAAATCTGCTCTTCTTTTCTTCCTTTGCAACTTTATCAAGGCTCAACACTGAACACCTGCAACTTTCGAAAGGTAATATCATTTTTCCTATTTCTGGTCTTTATCTAGACTTGGGCAACGTTTTTTATTCCTGTTTTTCTTCAATTTTGAAAAGTTTGTTTGGTTATGCAAGATGGGTATTTAGGTTGTTGATCAGGTTCTGGAAAGATTTTTTTTTTTCTTTTTGCAATATATTAGAAAGTGGAGATGGGCTTTCATTATTGTTTAGCTCGATCATTTCTTCATGATAATTAGAGATATGAGAGAAATTGGTTTTGTTTAATGAATTTAGAAATGGATTTGCTTTGACACATAACATTGAACTGTTTATGCACAGGTTAGATTGTTTTTTTAAGGATCAATTTTTAATTTCTGATATTCCAGTTCTGTACTAGCTTCAATTGGGTGTAAGAAAAGAACAGCTTGAAAGAAAGTTTTGGCTGGAAATAAGTACTACATCTTAAGGATATGTATATGCTGAGCACCTCACTGTGTTGATGAAGAGTTGTGTAACAAAAGTTGCATAACTTGTTCTTTATAAACCTATGTTAAAATGTAAATAGTTGTGCATGAGAAACTTGAGAGACAAATGGACTACTTTTGAGTTTATTGCAAAATCGAGTTGTTACTTTTTAGCTTTGAAAAATGGATGAAATTGTTGTGATATTATTTGATGCAGACTCTAGTTTCTTTTTTGCTTATGATTTGCTTTAACCGATTTTTTAATCTTGGTAACTAATATTTCGTTTTCAATCACAGCAGCTAAGAAACCAATTAAATGGATGCTGATATCATTCAAGAAGTAGGTGCATCTGGTGATGACTTCAATAGTGTGGAACCAGAGGCAGGATCGATTAGAGCTGACATGCTTGATGTGATATCATCTCCTGGAGAGGTGAATGGAGAATTAGGAAGGGCTAGCGAGATTATAACAAGATTAGAATTAGATTTAGCATGTTCTTCAGAGAAATTGGTCAACTTAAATATACTTACAATGCATGTGGCTACTAGGGAAATTGACTTTGAATCATTTATGTCAGAGAAAAATTTTATGATAGTTGATTCTGTTGAGAAGGCTTTGGAATTTGATATCTTATCTGGAATTTTAGATTCAGAGGCTAGAGAACTGGATAAGTTTATGAAGAGTATAGAAACTGATATTATTGGTGCCCGTGAGACAGTTTCTTCATTTAAGCACTTGGGGGAAACTTTCTTCAGAATGGAGGAAAAGTTACATGATTCTGAGGAATCATTGAAGCAGTCGCAAGACCAAGTCTCTGAAATAAAGACGCAATCTGCTGATTTCCAAAGGATCCTATCATGTCTTCATGGAGATGAATATTGTAAGCTACAACCCTCTTACTAACTCTATTTTTTATTTTTATCTAGATTTTGGCCATTGATGAAATTGAATAATAAAAGATAGGCAGTTAATTTTAGATGTTTATAATGTGGATTAGATGTATTTTTGTTTTTGATCTTGCCTTTCCTAACATACCAATATAGGAGAGTAGTTAAAATGTTTCGTACTGTGACTTGCCTTTTGTTGCTGAACCACTGAGATGCCCTGGATTATGTAGAAAAGAAGGAAAAATTGACCTTTATGCAGTAACTGAATGCTTGCTGAACAATTTCATGTTTGAGTGGCCACATTTGTCAAACATGCCTCTTTTTTTTTTTTTTTTTTTTTTTTTGCTCTTGCTGTAGGCAAAAGGGTGAAGAATAAATAAGAAAAATGCTTACTTTATCTAATTCATGCTTATTTGTAGGGAATGATGAAAGAGGTATGAACATCTCAGAAGCTGATCGATGCTCCAATAATAATGCAAAGTTAACAATGCAAACTATTGAGCAGCAGCGGCATATTTTGAGGATGCTGGAGAAGTCTTTGGCTAGGGAAATTGATTTGGAAAAGAAGTTGGCAGAATCAAGGCAAATTGAGGAGGAGATGAAATTGAGAATACTCTCTTTAGAAGAAGGCCTTGAGGAAGAGGCAATGGATATTAGTGAAAGGTTGTTTGAAGCAGAGAATGCAGCTGAGGTGTTAATGGGGATCTCAAAAGAGCTATTGGGTCAAATTCAAATTGTCCAGTTTAATTTGAATAGTTCAATTTATCGAGAAGCTGAGCTAAGATCGAAGCTTGAAGATTCCTCAGAGAAGTTGGAAGCTAAAGAAAGTGCATTGCAGAAGCTTGAAAGTGGTGGTGCCAGAGTCAGTGACTTCCTTTTAGCACAGACAGAGAACTTAAAAGCAAGCTTGACTGAAGCTGAACAGAAGTTCATCCTTGCTGATGCTGAGGCATTCACTTTGCGTGAGAAGATAGAGATATTAGAAAAGCAACTTAGCGAATCTGAGTTGAACTTGTTAAACGAAAAGGCCTCTGCCAATGAAAGCCGAGAACAATATGATGTTATATGTTCTGAACTGAATAAACAGGGAAATGTTATTAATGATTTGAAAGATAAATTATCAAAAGCTGAAAATAAAGCAGATAATGCTGAAGCGAAATGCAAATTATTAGCTGAGACTAATATGGAGCTGAATGAAGAGCTGGGTCTTCTAAAATGTCATGATATAACCCCTGAAAAAGTGGAAGCACTTGAGAGACAATTAAAGGATTCTGAGATTCGGTTATTGAGTGCTGTGGCTTCTGCTGAAGCTAGTCAGGAGAAGCAAAATATGTTGTATTCAACAATTGGAGATATGGAGAATTTAATTGAGGATCTTAAATTGAAGGTTTCAAAGTCTGAAAAAAGAGCTGATAGTGCTGAAGATAAGTGCATCATATTATCTGAGACTCATGCAGAGCTAAATGAAGAATTGAGCTTTTTGAGGGGCAGACTGGAATGCTTGGAGGCAGCTTTAAATCAAGCCGAGGAAATGAAAATGGAAACTGCAAAGGACATTAGCGTTCGTACCAAACTGATAGCAAATTTTCTCATGCAACTTACTGTGGAAAGAGAGCGTCTTAACCAACAGGTTGGCTTGCTTACGTATGGTTTATCTTCATTATCATTTTTAGTGTGGATTTGTAACTGAAACATCCACTTTGTTTCCATTTCATTGATTGCATCTATACGGTGCTTCTAGCTTTTTTGAGGACTTGTATCAGATAATAGTAACAAGTTGATGATCTTAATAAACAACAATATGGGCTTATATTAAGATTGAAAATGACTCATTATAAAAAAAACCATTGATAACTTATTACTTGGTTAAGCTTAGACTCATAATTTTTGGGGTTTTCTACAGAAACCTTAATGAAACCTTGTCAATTGGCCAATTTGGTGTCATATTCATGTAGAAGTTGTTCGAAAATTGCATCAAGGCATTCTTGAAAATGGTTTAACCTTTTGGTGGATTAAAATTGAACTATGAATAATCATTTAACTAATAATCTAATATGCATTCCCTTATTTTAAAATATCTAAGATGCAAATAATGTAGTCCTGTAATTGAATTAACACAAATTAGTACCGGCTTTCCTGCTGTTAACTTTATTATAAGATTTATAATTGTTGTTTAGAAGTCTTTTTAAGGTTTAACCATATTCTTCTTCAATTTTCCTTTTTGGTACCAAGAAAAGATTTAGACATCCCTGTTTAAGATAGACTTGGTTTCTGACGGCCTGTAACTATTTCAGCAATGCTTCTATCTGAATGATCTATATTATTGAGCAGATATCTGCACTAGCTATGGAGAACAAAATTTTGGTGGTGAAGTTGAAGCAAACAAACAAGGATCCATCTATTAATGTAAGCCATGAGAACAGGGGAAATGTTGATGATTTTTTGCTTTCAAAGCAAAATTCCAATACTGCTTCTGCAAGAGAAAGTAAGGAAGAAACAACCAAGTTGTCAGCTGATGGTTCTGAGGTAGGTTTTTGCATATATAACTCTTGTTAGTAAATAGAGTTGCGTATATAATAATTGAACTAATCTTTTCATTTTCTTTACATTTCTTCCCCATGAATTATATGATGATTTCATCCTTCCTACAGTCAAATACAAATTTGGATGGCTAGTTTACTTTGACTGGACATGATGCTTCAAAGAACATCTTCTGTTGTTGCAGTATTTGCACTTATGGTCATTTAGCTGCCTTCTTACTCAATTATATTTTAGGAGACCTGTAAATAGCTGAATAATATGGTAACAATAATAAAGTAGACATAAAGGCTATGTGATCTGTGGGTAATGCTGTTGGATTGGCTGGATGCAGAGTGAACTGATACCTGCTGCTCTTGCAGGTTGCTTCACTCAGAAGTTGGTTGTCTTGGTTAATTTTGTGAAGTTCCTTGTGTATTGGATGGTTTAAGTGGTTTTTCCATGTACTATATAGTCTGGTTGCTGTAGGACTCTTGGAGATTTTCTGTTAAGAACAGGAGTGATGATGGTTTGACTCCCAAACCTGGGATGGATTAAAGGAATCATAATGAGTTCTAACATTTTTTGAGATCAGGGATGTCGTGTCTATGATGATTTAAATTACGATTCTTGTTGATAACGTAATCGCACTTTCTCATCTTTGATCTTGCTGATAATTGCAAACTTATGGCATCTTAAAGTCATAATTCTAGAGACAAAATGATTGCTTCATTGATTTAGCCTATGGATATCTCTAGCAGTTTACCCTGCATTTTCGTCGCTACCTTCTAGGGTTCATGCATTTTGCATGTGTATGCTCTAATTCCCATATATTCTTCAACACCAATCGGTATAAACTTGACATACTTTCCTGCTTGTTTTGCCTTCCTGCTACATTTAGCCTGAACACATAATCAGTGTTGCCATTTAACGATGCTCTCTTGGTTTTTTGCATTTCTGTTATTTCATCTTTTAAAGGCCTTTTGTACAATTTTGATGAAAAATGAAAATAATCTTTTACATTTGGAGGTAGTTTATACCTTGTAGGCTGTAGCACCTTAACATTTTCTTTGTTTGGGTTCATTTGTTGTGGTTTGAGATAATGTTATGTTCTCTTCAAGTAGTCAAAATTCTGGCTGAGAGGGATAAAACAGATCTCAAATACACCAAGGTAAAGAAGTATAAAACGGAAAAAAAAAGAGAACAAAAGGACAGGAACTAGAAGAAAGCTAGAACACGAGGGAAATGCCTCAAGTATATATCTGATTCTCAATAATTCAAAAACTAATCAACTTGCCCTTCACTATGAGATACCCAAACCCCTAGTGTAAAGACCACCTAAATAAAATAAGCCTATTTTCTAAAACTTTTACTTAGGCATGTGTAAAATTCTTAGGTGGTGGTCTTGCATCAATTGATCAACATAGTTCTTTTTCTTCTTCTTTTATCATTATTTATGGTCTCTTTCCTTTTGATTCCTTTTCTCGTACTATGTTTTCTGAAGATCTGTATTTTATGAAATTGCTAGAAAGTAAATAATGTTCTAAATGTTATTGGTGTCTTTTGCTATTGACAGCTGGACAAGACCACTGAATCTGTTGGTGAGTCTGAAGTGAAATCTGCAGATGCCATGTCTGAGTTCGAGAACGTTAGGAGAATAGATGCAAGATTGCTTAATTTCAAGCACATTTCCTTGGCATCGTTCATCCTGTTAATTTCAGTAGCAGCTTATTTTTTCCTGAAGCATGCAGGCCCATTTTGGTGATAACATATCCAGTCCTCCATTCTGTTTCTATCATTTGATCTCAACAAGGTTTTGATGCATTTTCTTTCATATGATGAATCTGTTGGAATATAAAGAATATGAGCTACCTAGATAGAATGGTAGGAAGTCTCGAACCAGTCATTTGCAATCTTTTCCGCTAAAGTTTTCCTTGGATGTTTCTGCAGAATATGCATGACGCTGAAATGCAGTTTTCAGATGAGTGATACTGCAGTGACACTAATACCATGAAGATATTTGACTACATATATAGAACTTTTTGCTGGAGTCCTAGAGTCTAGATTTTTATGCCTTACCTACATGTTAAGATGATAGCTTGAAAGTTAATTTCAGAAAAGATAGACAATCAGCTCCGTTTAGTTTGTAGTAGAGTATATAAACATAGTTTATATTAGAGTATATTTTCTGGCAGTTGTTGGCCACCAAAAATTTTATTATCAGTGCAACTGTCACAAACTCAAAATGTCAGCGTTGGAATTTCTTATATACTTTCTCCATCTCTTGAGGTGATAATTTAATGTTTATATGGATATACTAATGAACAATCTGTGTAAGTAATGGATGGAAATACGAATTAAAATTGGAGTACAATCATAGTTATGAAAATTTCCAGTGGAGAATGAAGTGAAAGAAATTCCTTTCATTATTGTTATGGTTAGCAATAGTTTTGTGGAAGAAGTAAAAGATTAAAAAAAAAAAAAGTAATGTGAAAATTGATTGTATTTAGCATACATTGTAAGTAATTCTAGACGGCTTGAATGCCACTTTGCACCATGAAATTTATACATATTGTCACTTTACACCCTATTTTTTTTTATCAAAACACATCCTAATGTTTTATTTTTGTTACACGTTGCACCCCCTGTTACGGTGAACTAACTGCGCCATCACGGAGTCCTATAGATATGCCACATGTATGACAAAATGCCACGTGGGAAAAATAGTATTATTACATGTCCTACTGATATGCCACATGTATGACAAAATGCCACGTGGAAAAAATAGTATTATTACATTTTCTTTTTATACTGACGTGGTATGTCACGTGGCAATTTTCATCTTACGTCAGCATCATAACGGCGTGGTTGGAACTTAATGACTTTTGGATAATGGAGGGTGGAACTTAAGAATTGCAAAGAACCCTTGACACTGATGTCATTGGCAGTAGCTTTAGTCAGACGAGTGAAGTTTGCCTGACATTCATTGGCAATAGCTTTAGCCAGAAGAGTTAGTGTCAAGTTTGCTTGGCATTCATTGGCAATAGCTTTAGCCAGAAGAGTTTTCCCACACCCGGGAGGACCATAAAACATTACTCCTTTCGAAGGATGCTCCACTGGATATTGAACAGTTTCCTGAAGCTCCCTTTTAACATTCTCCATGCCTCCAATGTCTTCCCAACTCACATTGTGTAATTCAACAAGCGTTTCGTGCAGTGCTGATGGATTGCTCATTCCAAGAGCAGTCTTTAAGTGCTCATTCGTGACTACCATGGAGTTGAGTATCTCTGCATCTATTGACTCATCATCCAAGTCAAACAAATCCATCTTCTCCCTGATGCATTGCAGTGCAGCCTCAATACAAAGCGCGGCAAGATCAGCGCCAACATGACCAGGAGTGTTCTTGGCAATTCTTTCTAAATCAACATCTTCAGCCAACTTCACGTTCTTTGTGTGGATGCGAAGCACCTCAAGACGGCCAATTTCATCAGGGACACCAATGTCAATCTCCCTGTCAAATCTGCCAAACCTTCTCAGAGCCGGATCAATGCTGTTGGGTCGACGATTTGTAGCCCCAATGACAATAACTTGTGCACTTGATTTAATGCCATCCATCAATGTCAACAGCTGAGATACAATCCTCCTCTCAACTTCACCATGTGTCTTCTCTCTGTTGGGAGCAATTGCGTCAATTTCATCCAAGAATATTATAGAAGGTGCGTTCTTCTCTGCTTCCTGGAATGCTTTTCTGAGATTACTTTCACTCTCTCCAGCCATCTTTGACATGATCTCTGGACCATTGATGCAGAGAAAAAAAGCACCGGTTTCATTGGCAATGGCACGAGCAATCAAAGTCTTTCCAGTTCCACGAGGCCCATGAAGCAAAATTCCTTTAGCTGGCTTCACACCAAGTGCTTTACAAATCTGAGGATGCCTCAATGGAAATTCCACCAATTCCCGAATCTGGGCCATCTGTTTTCTGACACCGCCGACGTCGTCATAACCAACCTCATCTAATCTGTTATTCTCATCTTCCCTCTTTACAGGCTCACCCTTACAGAATACGTAAGTGTTTGGAGCCACAATACAGTACTGATCAGGAGGGTCGGTTTCAACAATTTTGAACTCCACACTTCTCATTCCACCCCTCACTAGGAAAAGATCACCCTTCCTCACCGGGCGGTATGCGCCGAAATCAAGAAAGTAAGGTTTTAAATAAGCATCAAAGAGATTTCCAGTAATCCCTTCAATGGTGTCATCGATGGGCAAGATGTGCACAAGTTTTCCGTACTTGACATCAGGACACTGATGAACAGAGACAACGTCAGAAAGCCTAACCCTCAAGTTAGACCGGACAACCTTATTCATCCGAATCTTTGCTTCATCACAAGTATCGTCTGCTATAACAGTGCAGATTGTATCTCTTTTCTTCTTTCCCTTGATCTGGATGGTGTCACCAAGAAACAACTTAAGCTTCTCGATGGTATTGGGATGGAGATAGACAACAGAGTTATCATCGTTGATTGTCTTTGCCTCATCAACAACAAGACGATTGGGTGCTTTCTTTCTCTCCAAGATAGCCGCAATATAATCTTTCTTAGTATCAGACATGGTTTTGGGTTTGGTCGAAATCAAAAAGAAAAAGCTTTGGGGGCGTTTTTGGTTGTATTGCGTTTATTATGTTGTGGTAAGTGAGGGAAGCCTTGGGAGTTGCCTTATTTATATAAGGCAGAGGAGAAGGAACTGAAATCCTTTTCTTGTTAGGAGAAGGAAAAGGTTTCGGTTTTGCCTTCCAATTCCCTTTTGGTGGACAAATTCTTACTTGATTTGGATTTGGACTTTAATTAAAGTGAGTATTTTAATTTAATGCACTCAATATATCTATCTATCTATATCTATATCTATATACTATATATAAAAGTAAGAATAAGGGGAAATTTTATTTTTTCCGATTGTACCCTTATTTTTAAAATATATTTCCAATTGTACCCTTTTCTAAAAACATATTTCTAAATTGACATTACTAAATAATATTTTAATTATTCTATTATTTTTTAATCATAAATTATTCCATTATTAATTATATAATAATATATGTATATTAAATTATAAGAAAGTCAATTTGCCTTTTTGTTTCCAACGTCCTATTTAAATTTACTATTTTTTTTGTTTTATAGTGTGGTTATCAAAATTTCATATGAAAGTTATAAAAGTTTCAATTTCATAAGGAGTAGCAAAATTTGATAGAAGGTTATCAAATCTCATAAAGTGATTATCGAAATTTCATAGAGATCGGATTATCAAAATTTATAGAAGGATTATCAAAATTTCATAGTGTTATTATCAAAATTTCAAAGCGAGGTTATCAAAATTACATAATGTGATTATCAGAATTTCATAAAGGGGTCAACAAAATTTTATAAAGAGGTTATCAAATTTCATAAAGAGGTTATCAAAATTTCATAAAGAGGTTATCAAATTTTCAAACAAAATTTTATAAAGAGGTTATCAAATTTTCAAAATGTGATTACAAAAATTTCATAGTGGTATTTCTGAGGAGGTTATCAAAATTTCATAGTATGGTTATCAAATTAGGAAGGTTCTTAAACTTTTATTATGGAAAATATCAGAATTCAGGGAGGATATCAAAATTTCATATGAACGTTATCAAAATTTCATAGTATGTAGATCAAAATTTCATAGGGAGATTAACAAAATTTCATAATGAGGTTATCAAAAAATCATAGGGAGGTTATCAAAATTTGTAGTTATCAAGATTTCATAAGAAAGTTATCAAAATTTTATAGGGAGGTTTATCAAAATTTTATAGGAAGATTTATCAAAATTTCGTAGTGAAGTTATCACAATTTCATGGTGTGATTATCAAAATTTCAGAGTGTGATTACTAACAATTCAGATGGAGCTTTTTAAATTTTCATAACATGGTTATCAACATATCATAGTGTTGGTTATCAAAATTTCATTGGAAAGTTATCAAAATTTCATATTGAGGTCTTCAAAATTCCTTAGGGAGGTTAACCAAATTTTATAAGAAGGTTAAAAAAATTTATAAAAAGGTTCTCAAAATTCCATAGTATCGTTATTAAAATTTCATAGGAAGGTTATCAAAATTTCATAATGGGATCATAAGAAATAGTGTAATTATCATAATTTAATAGAGATGTTATTATAATTTCATATGAATATTTTATTTAAACACGTTGCGCCACGTGCAACGCATGTGAAA